>JAHKKF010534916.1:0-23177 GCA_019740295.1 Labeo calbasu
ATATATATATATATATATATATATATATATATATATAATAAAAGAATAAATAAAATAAAAAAATATGGTACAAATTAATATTATATTAGATAGAAAGCCATAGAGATTGTGATTCTGGAGTTTGCTCTAGTAAAGCATGCTTTGATCACTACTTTCATTTAAATAAATATTAAATATAATAGAGTTGATAATATATACTTTTTTTTAGTTTTTAGCTTGAGTCCTGCTTGAGTAACATTTTTTTTTATCAAAAATACAGTACAAACTGTTTAATGTTGTAAAATGTTATTACAATTTAAAGTAACACTTGTATCTTAATATATTTTATTTGTTTTTATTTAATCCTTGAAAAGCTGAACTTTCAGCAGTCTAATTTTTTTAGTAAATAGAAAGTTAAAAACATAATTTATTTGACATTATGTCTTTACTGTCGCTTTTGATCGATTTAATGCATCCTTGATGGATAAAAGTATTCATTTATTTTTTTATTTTTTAAATACTGAAACCAGACTTTTGAAATGTGTATGTAATTTTTCAAACATTTTATTTTTAAAAAATCTGTCTCGATTTTGCTAGTGGCACATGATGTTATTTAACTGCAACCACTAGATGGGGCTAAAGCTTCTTTATATTACATGCAGACTCTCCTTTTTACTCTGGAGTCAATTAGCTTAATAAAGTCATTGTTGTGTTGGGCTTACTGAGTGTTCAATTATAGTTGGTTAATAGGGGTCAGATCATTTCCAGCTCTTTTGAAATAAGACTCTGATGAATGATGTAGACATACTCTTTAAACTTTCAGTGTAAATCCTCTGCAAAGTCCATTAATTGTAACAAAGCTGCAAAAAAAGCGAGAGAAAAATAATGATTCATTTAGAAGACCAATCCCTTCTGAATAGTATTTAACAGTATAAGTGGAGTTTAAAGTTTAAATAAAATGCCACAAATGTCTAAAATACAGTGCTTTCTAATGAACAGAGATGAGAGTTACAAACCTAGATTGTGTGTCTGTATATATGGAGCTTCAGATCATCTCTCAGCCTGTCATGAAGTATTTATGATGGAGTCAGTGTGAAAGAGAATATATAGATGTGTGTTCATCTCTCTTTACTTTGTACTTTCTTTTCATCTCTTATTCTGTACGTTTTCTGTAGATGGCTGGTTACTCGTTGTCCGTCAGAGCGCTTGACAGCGGGACGCCTGCCATGTCCTCAACCGTTCAGGTCAACATCGACATCTCTGATGTCAACGACAACCCGCCCACCTTCACCCCAGCCAATCACACTGCAGTTATACAGGTGAGATTAAGGTGACCGATAAATCAGCCAATCGCGTCCAGGTAATTTCAAGTTTAACGTGAGCTTTACTCTTCAACAGGAGAACAAGCCTTTGGGAACAAGTGTCTTACAGCTGTCTGTCATCGATAAGGACGCCAGCCACAACGGCCCGCCTTTTCATTTCCGTATCCTATCAGGAAATGAGGGGGCGTGGTTTAAACTAGATAGGGAGGGGCTGTTGACATCCAATAAGGTGTTTCGTAGGTCGGAAGACACAGAGTATGTCATTCACGTACAGGTAAAAAAGTTGATTAAATTTTGTTTATACACTACCAGAAATCAAATCTGTAATATTGTGAAATACTATTACAATTTCAAATATCTCTTTTCTATTTAAATATATATTAAAATGTAATTTATTCCTGTGATCAAATCTGAATTTTCAGCATCATTACTCCAGTCTTCAGTGTCACATTATCTTTCAGAAATCATTCTAATATGCTGATTTGCTGCTCAGGAAACATTTTTTACCAAGTCAGATTTTTGATTGACACTTCAGTCAGCCAATCACTGTCCGTTGTTTCACCCCACAGGCCAGTGATTCCGGAAGGCCACCCCTTTCGTCGATGGCGACCGTGTTGGTGCGTGTGATAGAGGAGAGCGTGCACAAGCCAGTGGCATCACCTTTGCACGTGCACATCGTAACTATGGAGGACGAGTTTCCAGGAGGTGTAATCGGTCAGATCCACGCCACGGACCAGGATGCATTTGATATTCTCACATACGGACACACACACCAGCAGAGCAGCCTTTTCAAGGTATATGAGTGTGTGATTTATTGGTTTGTGTTTTCTTTATGCACGTATCACATATTACATTTTGACAGTTATTCTCAGGTTTTAGTCCACTAAACCCCTACAACAATTATTAATCAGTTAATTGTATCATTCACTTATTATTATCATTCAGTTAATGTTTATTATTCAAATAATGATATAATTATTCACTTTTGAGACGTTTTAAGATTTAAGTAAATATGACTAATTCTTATAAATAAATACATTTTTAATAATTTTATTTTAATTTAATAATATTTTTAAAATATATATATATATTTTTGTCTAAAATAGATTTATGGGAATGATTTCAAATCAAATGGTAATTTTACAAATAATTTTAATTACAAATGATTTATATTTACAATTTTATACATTGTATATTTATTATAAGTGTATATAAATTGACATGTTATATAGTAAATGTATAGTATAATATAATATAATATATTATAATATTAATATATATATATATATATATATATATACATATATATATAATTTAAAATTTAGGTTTTGGTTTTTAGCATTTTACTTTGGTTATTTTATTTATTTTTCTACTAGACTTGGTCAAAACAACAAAGCTTTAATTATGATTTCAAAGGTTAAATCTAAACTTTGTGAATCTCATGTCTTATTTTGTTTTTTGATGTGTCCATGTTTTTCTCTGTCAGGTGAGCCCTCGAGACGGTCGAATCATCGCTCTCAGTGGGTTGGATGCGGGCCGCTACAACCTCAATGCTACTGTAACAGATGGCCGCTTTACTGTGAACGTGCCTGTGAGCGTGCACGTTGAGCAGGCCTCGGCCGAGATGCTCCACGATGCCGTGACGATCCGTTTTGACCGCGTCTCTCCTCACGACTTCGTATCCCGCCACCTCCCCTCGGTCAGACGCGTCTTGTCCAGCGTCATGGCGACGCCCCGTCCCGACGCTCTGCACGTGCTCAGCGTGCAGCCAGTGGAATCAACAGGACAGCTGGACCTGCTGGTTGCAGTGGAGACGGCGGAGGGCAGCGGGTTCTACAAAGCGGCGTTGGTGACTCAGAAGCTGAGCTCTGCGCGCCGCCAGCTGGACCAGGTTCTGAGAGTCTCAGCGGTGCTGGACAAGAACTGCTCAGGTCTGGACTGCAGGGAGGCCCAGTGTGAGCAAACCATCACGCTGGACTCACACAGTCTACTCACGTACAGCTCCACCAAAACCAGCTTCGTGTCGCCCAAGTTCCATAGGAACACACGATGCGTGTGCAGCGGTGAGTATGTCTGTGTGTGAACAAATTGTTGAGCCAGGATCATTTTAAAGCAGTTCTTCTGAAGTCTATGTTTTCCAGTACAATTTAGCAGATACTTTTATCCAAAACAGCTTACAAAAGAAGAACAAAATATCCATGCATAATGCGTATAGGCTATATTTCTGCTGTAAGTAATGTCCTAAAACAGTCTAGAATTTATTTATAAATTCAATAGAATGTATTTATTTGTTTATTTTATTTGGGGGTTTTTTTGCAGAAACTGTAAGTATTGATATTTAATTAACCACAATTTAAATTGTAATTCTTAAAGTTTCAACAAGTCTTTATTTGAGGGGGGGAAACAGATTATTTCAGTTTACACCTTGAATTTAGTTTTAATTTAGATTAGAGTTGGATTATTTATTTATTTAGATTTTTTAAATATAAAATGTAAGTGTTGATATTTAATTAACCACAATTCAATTTGTAATTCTTGAAGTTTTAACAAGTATTTTATTAAGGGGAAGAAACTGAATATTTCAGTTTCACATGCTGATTTTAATTCTAATTTAGATTAAAGTTGGATTGTTTATTTATTTATTTATTTTTTTTTTATTTTTTTTTTTAATAGATTTTTTTTTATATAAAAACTGTAAGTATGGATATTTAGTTAACCACAATTCAATTAGTAATTCTTAAAGTGTCAACAAGTATTTTATTGAGGGAGAGAAACAAAATATTTCAGTTTACACCTTGATTTTAATTCCAGTTTAGATTAAGGTTTGATTATTTTATTTTATTTTATTTTATTTTATTTTATTTTATTTTATTTTATTTATTTTACTAGATTTTTTAAAATAGAAACTAAGTATTGATATTTAATTAACCACAGTTAAATTTGTAATTGTTGAAGTTTCAACAAATATTTTATTGAGGGGGGAAACAGAACATTTCAGTTTACACCATGATTTTAATTCTAATTTAGATTAGAGTTGGATTATTTATTTATTTAATTAATTATTTTAGTAGATTTTGTTAAATAGGAAATGTAAGTATTAAGCTTTAACCAGTATGTTATTCGGCTGTTTATTTATTAAAATATTAATAATAATTTATTCATTTTAAATACTTTTAAGTCATCCTGTGGCATTTTAGGAAGTGTGCTGAACTTTCATATTTACATATTCATGAGGGTAATAATTGTGCTTACATATTATTATGAATTAATATGAATTAATATACATTAATGTGTTTAGGAAAAGTTCCTACACAAAATATCCATAGGTGCAATTGCACAGATTAATTCTTGCCTTCATCATACTGCTGATAAATGTAAATTTGCATGCATTGATATTCATAACCTAGCCATGTAACCGGTCGAGTTTTTTTTTTCTTTTTGTCACTTGTAAATAATCTTTTTGTCATATATGTTTTTTAATAATTTATATAAATCCATGTAAACAGATATTTTGGCATAATGTACTATTTTAAGGCCATTTATTTATTTTATTTTATTTTTAAATGTATTAATTTAAGGTCATACATTTAGTATAATTTTAAATGAAATCTTGGTTTCTGCATGTAAATATGCAAAAAAAAATTTTGCACAAAAAAATAAATACTGGATAAATACTATTAATTTGTGGAAATATTGCCATGTACACTCTGGTACAGTTGTCACTTGGTGCTGTTTGACTATTTGAACCATTTCCATCATAAAATGAAAAAAAAA
Organism: Labeo calbasu; assembly: GCA_019740295.1. Lineage (NCBI taxonomy): Eukaryota > Metazoa > Chordata > Actinopteri > Cypriniformes > Cyprinidae > Labeo > Labeo calbasu. The sequence continues at coordinate 5,076 of JAHKKF010534916.1, forward strand.
AAGATTTAGAATCAGTATTTAATAAGGGGAATCATGAGATAGTTTCTAAACAACCTGCCCTAACATTGTAGCACCATGTTTTCACTGTATACAAAAGCCGTTCTAATCTCTATCAAACTTACTGATGTAAAACGTTCTTTAACACAAAGTTAAAAGTGGTCTTAACCCCATCTTTAAAAGCCTTTACATAAGCAGCCTATTAAACATGCACTTACAAAATGACACTCTTGAACACATGCCATGTCTATGGCCTCATAAACGATACTTTTTTTTTTTAAGAGTTGTGGCCATTTAAATTGGGCTAGTTCTTCTTTTTTAAAAAACGTTTGTGGTCATTGATCTCTCATACAATTCGAGGTAACAGGACACCACTATAACAAGAGCCCGTTTGTTTTGCAGTAGTAATTTCACACTCTCTTTCTCTCAGACGGGAGTTGTTCTGCTGCGTCGGAGGTGTGTGCGGATATGAGATGCCCCGGTGACATGCAGTGTGTGGGAACGGACAACAGCAGGGGGCCGTACGCATGCCAGTGCCCGCAGGGCAAACTCGGAGAGTGTGCAGGTACCTTATAACCCCTGTGTGTGAAAGCTCTTTATGTTATGAGATATAGTGTGGCACTTTCTCAAAATAAGAGCCAATTCCTTTTTTCCAGTGACTGATGTTTTGTGTATGTTGTTCAGGACACACCTCTCTGAGCTTCTCTGGTAACAGCTATATCAAGTACAGAGTGACGGATGGAGAGAGAAGCGGAGAGATGAAGTTAGCTCTCCGCATCAGAACACTACAAAGCAAGGGAATCATTATGTACACGCGTGCAGATCCGTGCAGCGTGCTGAAGGTATACATAATATAACACACTTATATGTCCGTAGGATTCATATATTGTGTTCTAATGCTTTTTAAACATGGAAAGCAAGTGAAAAGAGTTATGAAATCCTGGTTTAGGGAATTGCAATCACATTCAATACTGACTGTATCTACATTTGATTGACAGATCGAAGAGGGAAAGCTGTGGTTCCAGTTGGATTGCGGCAACAGTCCTAGGAGCATCGGGATCTCCGGCCGTCTGGTCAATGACGGGAACTGGCATCACGTTGTCCTGGAGTTGCGTGGAAACTACAGCAGCCTCTCGCTAGATGACATGTATGTGGAACGCCGACTGGCCACGACTAAATACCGACCTCTGGGAGCAGATTTATCTATTTATTTTGGAGCGCAGGTGTCTCCTTCGGATGCTCGTAGCTTGACGGAAAGGAAGGGGCCGCGGGTCACCAACGGCTTTCAGGGCTGCTTAGACTCTGTGGTTCTTAACGACAACGAACTCCCGCTGCAGAACAAACGCAGTCCTTATGCTGAGGTGGTGGGACTGACGGATCTCAAATTGGGATGCGTTCTTTATCCGGACGCGTGTGCTGCTCAGCCCTGCCTCAACGGCGCCACCTGCGTCAGCCTGCCGTCTGGAGGTGAGAGAAAGTTAGGAAATGTCTGTTTTTAGGATTGTGCCATGATTCATCTTAATGTTATAATTAATCCTCCTGGTTGCCTCAATTACTCTCCAGTTAATCTGCTTCTGTGATGTAATTACTCTGGTTAATAAGCTTTGCTCAGTTTTGGCTTAAGTCAAATCAGCTCCGCTTCTGTCTGCTGAGTGAAGCTCTAATTCACATCTACTATGTCTGATGGAGACCAAATGACCAATTATGATGATTAAATCAGCTCCTGCTTTCCACATGCTCTCGAGTAAATCTCATCTCATCCTTGTGCTTTCTCTCACATCTTCTGTCATCTCCTTTCTTCTTTCCCCTTCTCTTTTCTTCACATCATACTGTCTCATCTCATGCCGTGTTTTTATCTAGTCTCTTCTTTTTCTCTTCTTGTTGTTTCCTTTTTCTCAAGTCTTGTTTCTTCTCATGTCCTTTCTAGTTTTGTCTCGTCTTTTCTCTTTTATTTGAAATTTCAGCTTGTCTCATCTTTCTTCTCTTCTCCTCTACTCTTCGTTTCTCTTCTCATTTTTTTCTTGTCTCTCGTCATCTCTTTTTGTCTCGTCTTCTTGTCTCCATCTTCTATTTTTACATCATGCAGTCTCTTCCCATTGCATCTGTTTTTGTCTAGTCTCATCTCATTCGTTCTTCTCTCAAGTCATGTCCTCTCTTCTGTCTTTGTCTCTTCTCATCCATCACTGTCTCCTCAAGTCCCATCTGTTTTCAGCTCATGTCCTTTCCAATCTCCTTTCTCTTCTCTTCTGTCTTTTCTCATTCATCACTATCTCCTCGAGTNCTCGTCATCTCTTTTTGTCTCGTCTTCTTGTCTCCATCTTCTCTATTTTTACATCATGCAGTCTCTTCCCATTGCATGTTTTTGTCTAGTCTCATCTCATTCATTCTTCTCTCAAGTCATGTCCTCTCTTCTGTCTTTGTCTCTTCTCATCCATCACTGTCTCCTCAAGTCCCATCTGTTTTCAGCTCATGTCCTTTCTAATCTCATTTCTCTTCTCTTCTGTCTTTGTCTTTTCTCATTCATCACTATCTCCTCGAGTCTTCTCTTCTCAGCTCTTGTCTTATCTCTTCTCTTTGGTCTTTGTCTCTTCTTGTCCATCACTATCTCCTCAAGTTGTGTCTCTTCTCATCTCATGCCCTTTCTTGTCTTGTCTCTTCTCGTCCATCACTTTCTCCTCAAGTTTCGTCTCTTCTCAGCTCATACCCTTTCTAGTCTCGTCTCATCTCTTCTGTCTTCGTCTCTTCTCATCCATCACTATCTCAAGTCTCCTCTTTTCTCAGCTCATGTCCTGTCTGGTCTAGTCTTATCTCTTCTCTTCTGTCTTTGTCTCTTCTCGTCCATCACTGTCTCAAGTCTCGTCTCTTCTCATGTCCTTTCTAGACTTATCTCATCTCTTCTCTCCTGTCTCTTTCTCTTCTTGTCCATCATTGTCTCCTTAAGTCTTGTCTTTTCTCAGCCCTTCTCTTCTGTCTTTCTTTCTTCTTGACCATCACCATCTCCTTAAGCTCGTCTCTTCTTAGCTCATTTAATTTCTAGTCTTGTCTCATCTCTTCTTTTCTGTCTTTGTCTCCTCTCGTCCATCCTTCTCCTCAAGTCTTGTCTCTTCTCAGCTCACGTCTTTTCTAGTCATTTCTCTTTTTTTCTGTCTTTGTCTCTTTTCATCCATCACTGTCTCCTCAAGTGTAATCTCTTCTCAGCTCATGTCCTTTCTAGTCTCGTCTCATCTATTCTCTTCTGTCTTTGTCTCCTCTTGTCCGTCGCTATCTCCTCAAGTCTTGTCTCTTCTCAGCTCATGTCTTTTCTATTCTTGTCTCATCTCTTCTCTTCGGTCTTTCTCTTCTTGTCTATTACTGTCTCCTCAAGTCTCGTCACTTCTCAGCTCATTCCCTTTCTAGCCTCGTCTCTTCTCTTCTGTCTTTGTCTCTTCTCGTCTATCACTTTCCCTTTAAGTCTTGACTCTTCTTCTTTACTTCTCATCTCTTCTAATCTAATATTATTTATCTATGTATCTGTTATTTTCTACTTGATTTTTCTCTCTCATTTATTCTCTTCTTATCTTGTGTCTCCTTGTCATTTCATCTCTTTTCTCCTTTAGTCTCTTATCATTTTCTTCACTATTTTAACATTATATTGTCTCTTCCCATCTCATTTGCTGTAATGTTTTAATGTCTTCCCATCTTTTTTCTTGTCTCATCCATTCTCATCTCATCTCTTCCCCTCTCAAGTGCCTTTTTTCTCATTGTCTATTACTTTCTTTAATCACTTCTCATTGTTTCTCATCTCTTTTGTCTCTTGTCTACTTTCTCATCTAGTTTCCGCCCATCTGTTATCAAATTTTGTCTCAACTTTTCTTGTCTCTTCTCTCTTTTGTCTCTTTTCAAGACTCCTAGTGTTTCTCCTGTCCTCTCTCCTATTTCTCTTTTCTGTTCTCATCTATTTTAATCTCATCTATTTTAATCTTCTGACTGTAGTTGTCTCTCTTTAACTCGTTCACTGGCTCTGATGAATGGAGCAGTGCGTTGTGGGAGTTGCATAGTTTTGCCGTACACATCTTCTTTGTAAAGGTCGTTTGTGCAGGAGTGTCTGGCAGACGTGTGTGCGCGTGTCTGTTTGTTTGTTTGTTTTTGTGGGGAGACCTGATAAAACCAGCGCACTGTTTACTCACTGACATTTTCCACGCGATTTCCCACCGGTGTGTGAGTGTGTGTCTGTGCGATTGTTTTGCAATTCATGAACAAACAATCTCTCTCTTGTGTCTCTCTCAGGTTATTCCTGCAGTTGCAGCGCTCTGTACACCGGAGGGCGCTGTGAGACCGAGATCAGCGTCTGCATGCCAAACCCGTGTCAGAACGGTGGCGTGTGTAAACCCATCGGAAATGCCTTCATCTGCAGCTGCAAGAGAGGATACACCGGCGTAACGTCAGTTTGCCAGCATTTCAGCTACTTTGGGTTTTAGTTATTCAGCTTTTGATCCCAAAACATCCTATATCATGTTTTTAAGAATTTATTTTCTTCTATACAAAATGAGGAAAAAAAAGTTTTTCTGATATAGGATTTTTTAAAGAATTAATAATAATGTTAGATGTAGTAATTATATATTATAAAATATATTTATGAATAAATGTAAAATATATTTGTATTAAATATATCTAAAAGGTTTATATAGAGAGAGAACATGCACTTCTATTTATAAATATATTTTTTGTTTTAATATATGTAATATTTTTAAAATATAAATGTAAATTCATTGTAAAACTAATATTAATAGGTGCATGTACATTCAAATTAATAATTAATTGTAATATTTTGGCATATGTAAATTGAAAATAATTCTGTATTAAATTATTTATTTATTATTTGGACTTATTGGACAATTATTATTATTATTATGTTATTTTAATATTTCATATATTACCAAGTCTATATTCTTTCTCACACTTTCTCTCTCTATTGATAGATAAACAGATATGTTATTTAGACATGTATATGAACATTTTTAAATATAATTTATTGTAAAATTGTAATATTATTAGCAAAATTAAGTTTACCAGAGGTTTATGTATATTTAAATTTATAATAATGTTAATAGTTTTAGCATATATAAATTTAAAATTATGAAATTTGGACTTGTCATTATTATTAATAATAATTATTTTATTTTATTTTATTTTATTTTATTTTATTTTATTTTATTTTATTATTTTTTATTTTTTTTTACATTTCATATATTACCAAGTCTGTATTCTTTCTCACTCTCTTGATATATAATATTTAATTTATTGTAAAATTGCAATATTATTAGCAAAATAATGACACCAGAGGTATGTGTATTTTAATTTATAATAATGTTAATAATTTTAACATGTATACAAATTTACAATGATCACATTTTAACTTAACAACTATAAATAATAATAATAATAATAATAATAATTATTATTATTATTATTATTATTATAATGTTATATCTTTTTATGTAATAATAATATATACTATTATATTTTATTGCAATTTTTATATANTAATTTATAATAATGTTAATAATTTTAACATGTATACAAATTTACAATGATCACATTTTAACTTAACAACTATAAATAATAATAATAATAATAATAATTATTATTATTATTATTATTATTATTATTATAATGTTATATCTTTTTATGTAATAATAATATATACTATTATATTTTATTGCAATTTTTATATATTTTATAACAGGTCAATATTCTTTCTCTCTCTCCACACACACACACACACACACACACACACACATAATTTTATATATATATAAAAGTTAGTCAACAAGCGTCCTAATTTTGTGTTATTTTCTTTTTGTGTAGTTGTAAACGATGATGCTGTGTGTGTTTGACGTACATAGTCAATTAGATAGATGAACTTCCAAAGTCAAGAGCTGCCAACAGAATTTAATAACCAGCGTCTGTTCGTTTCTAAAACATATACACAAGTCTGTCTGTGTTGGGAGCACACCATGAAAAACTGGCAGAGGCTTAGCACTGATTTGCTTGCCATGTTCACATGCATATTCATACTTGCATGTCCTCCATGCACATGCAGCGGGTGTAATGCCTTTCCCTGTTGTCTTCACTGAAGGGAACTGTAATGCTGTCTGTGGCCACAAGATGGTGGCATCAATCTATCCGCGTTTGAGCAGTATTAGTCTTTTTTTAAAGATCGTTTCAAGCCTCCCTCTGCATAGAGGAGATTATACTGCTGCAGTCTCTCTTGGCTTATGCTAATATAGTTCATTACAGACCACAGACACTTTTATTTGGTCTTTTAGCACTTTTGAGGCACAGACATCAGAACTCTTTAAGCACAGTCTTTCATGCACCTGCAGTCTCTTTAGTCACACCTGGGACTCACACGCTCACTCACACACACACACACACACACTTGCTTCACAGGAAGTATGTGGGCACATTAAAGACAACATGAAATGAACATTTAACACACATTAATATTTATGAAATATTAAAAATAACATTACGGTTTTTTAAATATATTTTATATTGCAATAATGTCACATTCAGACTTCAAATTAATGTAGAAACAACATAAAGACAGTATATTTTTATTATTTGTTAAATAATAATTGAGAGCTATCAGTTGTAACATTTATTAGACTTCAGAAATTCTAATTTAAGTTAACTTAAAACAGTCTTAAATATTAAATAGTATTATAATAAATAATTAAATATAAAAAATAAATATTAAATAAGTTAAATGAAAACAAATATTTAAAAACGTTATTTTAACTTATTTTATTTCAGCTATTTCAGCTTGTTATTTCAAATTGTCTTTTTATTGTTTAGGTACTAAAATAACTAAAACAAAATAAACAAAAACTAATAAATAAAAATGATGTATACATATAAATAAAACTAATACAAATGACAAACACAAAACACAATTACAAAAACTTTCAAGTGAAAACAGAAAATATAAAAATAACAATGCTAAAAATTAAACTACTGTAGTATATCAAATATACTGAAAAATGTATATTAAATGTTTAGAATTTAATATATACATGTGTATATATAGACACGCATATATAATTTAATATAGAATTTAATCATATATTAAATATAAAAATGTTTAAAAACATTATGACTTCTAATTTAAGTTAACTTAAAACAGTCTTAAATATTAAATAATATATATTAAAATGTTCTATTTCAACATTTTTTCTAGTTACTAAAATCTAAATACACAAAAACTAATAAATAAAAATGAATAAAACATTTATAAATAAAATAAAAATGACAAACACAAAACAAAATTACTTTACAATTTTAAAGTGAAAACAGAAAATATAAAAATAAAATGCAATGCAAAAAACTAAAGTACTGTAGTATATCAATGATACTAAAATATCTATATAAAAATATATATAGTTTAATATATACGTGTGTGTGTGTGTGTGTGTGTATATATATAGACACACACATACATATAATATAATATAATATAATATAATATAATATAATATAATATTTAATCGTATATTAAATATAAAAATGTTTTATACACAATTATTGTATTTTTGTTGCAATAATATAATATTTTTCCTCATCTGTGTGGCCTTGGTTGCATCTAAACTTATTTATAAAGCAGTGAAAGTTGGATTTTGATTAAAAATTTTATGAAAAAGCCCAGCAATATAATTTATGGAAGTAAACAAGGTCACATTCGAATTTCACATTGTCTTCAATGGCTCTTTGAAACATGGTGATTAGCTCTCAAAAATGGCTGAAAACAAAAGTTGATTTTTTTCCATCCTAACCAGCTGTGACAGCTTGCTTGGTTTCAACGAAATCTCACAGCTCCCAAATCCAGTTCCAAACGTCTAATAAAAATATATTCCGATTGGCTGTTATTGTGTGGTGTCTCCCAGCGTTTTCACTTTCACTGTAGACAGACGGATTACTTCAGGCTGTAAACGCATCCCGTCATGCCAGCTTTCAGACACAATGTCAGTTTTTTTACACACTGATGCATTTCTGCCGAGTCACAATAAATTTTACAGCAGGCCAAGGACACTAAACTGATGCAGTAAAAACCCAGTGGGCCGCAGTAACCATTGAGTGTTTTTTTTCTCCTCTGCAGCTGTGAAGAGGATGTGAACGAGTGTGAACGCGAGCTCTGCGAGAACGGCGGCGTGTGCGTCAACACTTTCGGCTCGTTCTACTGCAACTGCACGCCGGGTTTCGTGGGCAGCGCTTGTTCGGTTCGTCCCGTGCTTGTTCCAGATATGCAGGCCGGCCACGCCTACGTCGGGAAGGAGGAGCTTATCGGCATCGCCGTCGTGCTTTTTCTCATCCTCGCCCTCATCCTCCTATTCATCGCCTTTCGGAAGAAGGTCTTCCAGAAGAGCTATTCCCGGAATAACCTTTCTATGGTTCAGGATCCGGCTACGGCCGCCCTGCTGCACAAAGCCAACGGTGGCCACTATCCGCCGCTACGCTGCGCCATCGGAGAGCCAATCAGCTTGTACACGGAAGGAAGTCTGTCCGGTCCGCCTCAGGTTCCCGTCAGGCCGATGGCGTACACGCCGTGTTTTCCCGGAGACCCTCGGGGAACCCTGGAGAAACGACCAGGTGACGGCCGAGGCCAAGAGCTGACGGAAATGAGCACATTCCATCCATCGGAGTCGCCGCGGATATTGGGCGGGACCAACCGGAGGGGCGTGGTTGTGTGCAGCGTGGCCCCTAATTTGCCGCCCGTTTCTCCGTGCCGGTCTGACTGTGATTCCCTACGGAAGAGTCCCTGGGAAGATGAGGGTGAGACAAATATCTCCATTCATGTTGTGTTTATACATTTCAGAATATGTGAGCGGATTGCAGTGACCGTTATTATTCACTCCGCTCCGAATCCACTCCAGGATTTCCATTTGTACCTAGAGCACAGCTTCGATTTTCCTCCATAAGAGAATTTCCACACAGTTACTGCTTCGCACATTTTTAAATATAATGTTAATATAATATATGAATATAATATTATAGCAGACGAGCAATAGTAACTATATTCCAACTTTTCATTTTAAAAAATTAATGTCAACATTAATTAATAATTAATTAGCAATTAATAATGTCAACATTATTCACATCAAATGATCAACATCAAATTATACATTTTCCCTTTTCATTCTTCTTTCTAGTATTTCCCAAATTCTATTTTTCTTTTATTAAATTAAAACACATTTACCAGTGCAATATTGTCAAACGAACTCATATTTTTTTTGATTCATTTAAAAAGAGCACCAAATGAAGAATATAATAATAATAATAACAACAACAATAATAATAATAATAATAATAATTATAATTATTATTAACATGAGCATTATTATTTAAAATTGCTCATTTGTTTATTATTAATATAATAACTAACATATTGTACATTTAATACACTTTTTTGTTCAACAATATATTTCTCAATTTGTTCAATTAAAAAATATTCATAAATGTAACTTTTTTTCATATAATAAATTATTTTAATATTAATAGCTAGAAAACTATAGTAATGTTGCATGTATGTGCTTGTGTGAATCATTTTTAATAAATTTCGCATTTATCCAATAAAAAAAACAACCCCAAATTAAGCATATTCAATGAAAAAAAAAAAAATTAATTGCTTGTTTGTATATTATTAATATTTACTAAACATTTTGTATATTTAATACACTTTATTTTTCAGTAATGTATTTTCCAAACTTTTTTCTATTGATTAAATATTTGTAAATGTAATTTTATTTTCATATATCAAGTTATTTTAATATTAATAGCTGGAAAATGATAGTAATGTTGCATATATGTGCTTGTGCAAATAATTTGAAATAAATGTTGCGTATATCCAATAAAAAACACCCCAAATTAAGAATATTCAAAGAAAAAATATTTAATGTTATTATTTTTATTTAATTGCTAATTTGTTTATTATTAATATTCAGTAAAGATTTTGTGTAGTTAATGCATTTTGTTTTCCAGTAATATATTTCCCAAATTTTTTTCCAATGAAAAATGTTTGTAAATGTAATTCTATTTTCAGATATTAAATTATTTTTATATTAACAGCTGGAAAATTACAGTAATTTTGCATGTATGTGCTTGTGCAAATAATTTTAAATACATTTTGAATATATCTAATGAAAACACCCCAAATTAGGAATATTCAAAGAAAAATTATTATTATTATTATTATTATTATTGTCATTGTCATTTCAAATTTCTCACTCATCCATCATCAATTTTTACTAGATATAATATTTACCAATTAATACTTCCTGAATTCCATAGTCTGTTTCAAATTGTGTGTGAATTATTGCCAACATCAGTTGCAGATATTAAAGTGTATTGTGGCTGTGATGGAGTGCTATGGGAGCGAGAACATGCTGACCCTCTCATTAAAAAAAAACAAAACAAAACGTCTCTCGTTTCAGGCAAAATCATGCAACTCCTCTCCGCATCGCTCACATACTCGGGTGTGTTTGCACGCATATGTTTATGCATGTTTATGTGTTTGCCAGTGTGAATTTATCAGACGGCTTTGATCAGTTCATGCCCGCCAACTGTAAAATCCATCTTTCCCTTAACATGTTTTATTTAAACGTCGCATTTAACTGCATTTAACCTCACGCAGCTCAAAGATTGGCTGAGATCACTGCCGTTTCTCGCACACACACGCACATATATGCTCGTATCTCAGTAACCCCCTGAGGCTTTTTGGCATGCACATTTTGATATTCAGACTCTTAATGAACTCTACGCCAACACTAGCAATGCCACAGCATTCAAAACGTACGCAGATGTATCAATGGTAAAAAGACCTATGACTGTTTTCAGCATAGATAACGCGACCTGCTGCCAGATTTCACGTTATCAGTGTATGCAGTGGCACTTTTATCTTCTTAAACTCGGCTCCGTCTCCTGCTGTGACAGTTTAGGCAGAAGCGCACAGGATCTGGAGGGAAAAAAGCTTATATTTGTTGAAACTGTTTCCACCTGCAGCTTCCCACTAGCTAAGTTCATTTTTGCTAATGGTGTTTTCTGTAAATCAAATCAAAATACTGTTTCATATGAGGGTTACAGCTGAAATTGAAAACCAAGCTGCAGGTGGAAACAGTTTTATGCAATAAAGCTTTTCAGATTTTGCTGCATATAAGTGTTGCTTTTTATAAATCAAGTCAAAAATCACCTCATTTGAAAATTACATGAAAATAGACCCATAATTCTATAAACAGGTCCTTGCAGAATTAGCAGAACTCTGCGTAATTGAAATACCTTTCATTAAAGTTCTACACATCCCTTGTTTATCCATTTAATATTTAAGAATTTTATTATGCTTTCTGCTAGTAATAAGAGTAGCATTTTCAGAATAATGCATTTCAGCATGTTAAAATCCACTCCACAAAATCCAGTTGTTTTTTCCAAAATCAGCACTGCGAATGTGAAAAAAGACCTGTATAAGCAGATAGTTTTTTTTGTTTGTTTGTTTGTGTGTGTTTGTTTGTGCGTGCACGTGTGTTTCATTCAGTTTGATTTATTTATGTGGTTCCACCACAAAACAAAAAAATACAACTTTTTTTTTCTCTACAGTTCAGAGAAATAAACTCAGAATTGAGATACATACTCAGAATTGAGGTATAACTTGGAATTGAAAGATATAAACTCAGAATTATGAGATATAAACTCAGTTATGAAATGCAAACTCAGAATTTTGAGATATCAACTGAATTATGAGATATACGCTTGGAATTATGAGATACTCAAAATTATGATACAAATTAAGAATAATGAGTTACAAACTCAGAATTGTAAGATATAAACTATGATATGATATAAATTCAGAATTTTGAGAAACAAACTCAGATTTAAGATAAGAACTCAGAATTCTGAGATATAACTTAGAATTATGAGATACTCAAAATTGAGATACAAATTCAGAATTATCAGTTACAAAAAACAACTCCAACTTTATATCTCAAAATTATGATTGTTTTTCTACAGTTAAGAGGAATAAACTCAGAATTGTGAGATACAAACTCAGAATTATGAGATATAAACTTAGAATTATGAGATACTCAGAATTGTGATATGAACTCAGAATTCTGAACTGTAAACTCAAAATTATAAGATGTAAACTCAATTATTAAATGCAAACATTTGAGATATGAACTCAGAATTAGGAGATGCAAACTCAGAATAATGAGATAATCAAAATTATGAGATACAAATTCAGAATTATGAGTCACAAACTCAGAATTGTGTGAAACAAATTCAGAATTATGAGATATAAACTTAGAATTATAAGATACACAAAATGATAATATACAAACTCTGAATTATGAGATACAAACTCAGTATTATGAGATAAAAACTCCAAAATGTGATATAAGAATTTTGAGATATAAACTCAGAATTGTGAGAAATGAACTCAAAATTTAAATACATATGAATTCAGAATTATGAGATATAAACTCAATTATGAAATGCAAGCTTTTGAGATATGAACTCAAAATTATGAGATATAATCTTATGAAGTTCTCATAATTGTAATATATGCACTCAGAATTATGATAGATAAACTTAAAATTATAAGATATTAAGAATTATAAGATATAAACTCAATTATGAAATGCAAACTTTTGAGATATGAACTCAGAATTATGAGATACAAACTCAGAAATAAGAGTTACAAACTCAGAATTGTAAGATATAAACTCAGAATTATGATATAAACTCAAAATTGTGAGACTTGAACTCAGATTTGAACTTGAGATTCGAAACAAATTCAGAATTGAGAGAAATAAACTCAGAATTATGAGATACAAACTCAGTATTATGAGAGAAAAACGCAGAGATATAAGAATTGTGAGATATATATACTCAAAATTATGAGATATAATCTCAGATATCAATTCAGAATTCTAAAATCTATAATCACAGATATAAACTCAGAATTGTGAGAAATGAATATGAGATATAAACTCAGAATTGCGAGCAAAAAAGTCAGATTTCTGAGTTCTGCATCTTACAATTCGGAGAATTTGAAATTCCAGAAAGAATTGAGCCCAACTTTTATCTTTGCAATTAATTTGTGCTTGTGCCGTGTAGGCAAATTTTTAACAATTGTACACTTGCCAGCTTATTCAGACTAAGAAAGCTGCCAAATTAGACAGGAAGAGACCATCTGGCCGAAATATACTGATGTTTATAAGTGTGTTAACCCAAAGTCAGGCTATGAAAGAGACCGTACATCTCAAGATTGCATAGGTTACTTGCTCCAAAGCATCATTTATATTTTAAATATATATATATATATTAATTTAAAATACATATTTTCTATTGTAATGCATTTTAAAATGTAGTTTATTCCTGTGAAGCTGAATTTTCAGCAGCCATTACTACAGTCTGCAGTGATTTTTCTTCAGGATTTATCAAAATAGCAACCTTTTGTAATTCATAATGTATATCCTGCCACTTTTCATCAATTCAAGGTGTTCTTGCTAGATAAAAGTATTCATTTCCTTTGCAACTTTTGCATTGACTCTCATTGTAGCAGCCTGGGATCTTAAACATGACTTTATGTCTTCAAGGAGCAATAATCTAACATTTTTATACATCTGTTGGCATTTTTGTGTGCCTTATGCATCATTCAATCTGTGAGCGGCCCACAGGAGTGCTTTTGAGAGTCAAAACAATGGAAAAAAACCCAAGCAAAAGCATTTCCCCTAAAGACTCAATATAAATCTTCACTTCGATAAATACTAGAGGAGAACAGTTATGGAAGTTTGTACTGTATATCGGGGCCCTTTAGTGTAGAAGCTGTTGGGAAAAGCCATTCACCCTCTGGTATTAAGTTCTTCCTCATCTGAATCCTCCGAGGCTTTTTACCATCTATAATTACTTCATTTTTCATTTTCTTGTGGTTTCCGGTGTCCTTCGTTCAAACCCTCTTAGGTCCTAAAAATCTCCACCTGTGAAATACGAGACAATTATACGCAGCTGTTATAAGCAGCCATTTCCGTGACACCATTAAAGGAAAGATCAAAGGAAAAATGTCCGGGAAAAGAAAGAAATTAAAAGGCAAACATCAGAGAGAGCACTTCTCGGATACAGAATGGCGTGGAGATTCGCCCGCAGCTGTGATTCAGAAAACACGTGTGTGTGTGTTTACTGTAAGTGAAGCTGTGATTGGTTGACGTGCTGATCTTTGTGTTTAGGGAAAGTGGATTTGCTGGAAGAGGTCACATGTTTCTCTGGCAGTAACAAAGGCAGCAATTCTGAGGTCCAGTCGCTGAGCTCCTTTCAGTCTGATTCCTGTGATGATAACGGTAAGCCCTGTGTGTGTGTGTGTGTGTGTGTTTACTGGTGCTTCTACTCATCATAAAAGGATAAAACAACATGCATCTTTCCTCAGGACTCTTCATGCAGTCATCCTCATTGCCAATTTGTAAATTTACTACATATTTTAAGATTTTTTTGAGATGGTTGTGAGAAGTGTGTGAGTTTGTGTGGTGCTGCTTTCAAGTCTAACCTAATGCTCATTTTTTACAAACTTTAATATAGCAAAAAAAAACGTGCACTGCTTAAATCATCCCAGACTGTCCCAGAGCTATGAATAAACCCCAAATATGCAGCAGAGATCTGTTGCCTAATAATCATTATGATTTATTATAATAAATACTGAATTTATATATATATCTTAAAACCAAAAAAACATGTTTATATATATGTATATATAGTGATATGGTTCCCCGATTTTGAACTTCCAAAATGCAGTTTAAATGCGGCTTCAAATGATCCCAAATGCGGTTGTAAACGATCCCAGCCGAGAAAGAAGGGCCTTATCCAGCGAAACGATTGGTTATTTTCATAAAAATAATACAATTTATATAGTTCTTCATGTCAAACACTCATCTTGTCTCGCTCTGCCTAAACTGTTTTTTCCGGTTCATGACAGTTAGGGTATGCCGAAAAACTCCCATCTCAAGTTCTCCCTCAACTTCAAAATCGTCCTATATCGCTGTTTTACCTTTTTTGTTAAGGGTGTTTGATCTTCTTTGCACGTTCACTTTGCAAAGACTGTGTCGGTACTTCGGCAGCGATGTAGGATGATTTTGAAATGATTTTTGAAGCTGAGGGAGAAAATACGATTGGAGTTTTTCGACATACCCTAACTGTCTTGAGGCAGAATACACAGAGTCCAGGGAGAGCGAGACAAGATTTGAGATGAAAAGGTATTTAAATTGTATTTTTTAATGAAAATAACCGATCGTTTCGCTAGATAAGACCCTACTTTCTCGGCTGGGATCATTTACAGCTGCATTTGGGATCATTTGAAGCTGCATTTAAACTGCATTTTGAAGTTCAAAATCGAATATCAGTCCATTATGTGGAGAAAAATCCTGAAATGTTTTCTTCAAAAAACATCATTTCTTAACAACTGAGGAAAGAAAGACATGAACATCTTGGATGACAAGGGGGTGAGTACATTATATGTGAATCTTTGTTTTGGAAGTGGACTTTTCCTTTAATTTGGACAACTTTAAAGACGATTTTCTCAATATTTAGATTTTTTTGCACCCTTAGATTCTTAGACTCTTAGATTTTATTATATATATATAATAAAAAATAATATAATTTTTAAGATTATTTTTGTTTAACTGTATAATAATCAATGTGCCAGATTGATAATTATACTTTAATACACTTTAATTATTGCTTTAAATCTGTTTATGAAACCAAATACTCATAAATAATAATGCTATGATCATTAAAACATGAATATTTTAATAATAATCAAATTAGTATACAACATTTCTAAAAAAAATTTAATTATTATAATAAATAATGAACATAATGCATGTCTGCTATTTTTAAAAAATAATACAAACTGATTTTAATTGTTCAAAATCTTGGGTTGTCAAATAATTTAATCGCAATTAATCGCATCCAAAATCCAGCAAAAGTTTGTTTACATGTGTGCACTGTATATATCAAATATGTATACATAAATACGTATACATGCATACCTGTATATATTTATTAATAATAATTAATATTAATAACTTAATAATAATTTATAACATAAATAGTTCTCACATATGAACTTTGTATATTTATATATACTTATAAATATATACAGTACACACACATATATTAACAAATAAACATACATGTAAACATAAACTCTTATTTTGGTTGTGATTAATCATGATTAATCAAAAAGCCCTAAAATAAATTATTATTATTATTATTATTTAACATCAATAAATATTAATAAATAATTTATACATCTTTCTTAGGCATGCATGACTGTTATTTAAATAGTTAATTAATTTAATTAATATATAATTTATGCAAACATTTAAATATTAAATCCTATTGAATAAACAGCTGTTGTTGTATGCTATCTTTTAGAAACTCACCAGAAGACATTTATCGGATGACCTTGTGTTAAAAGACTATCTGGTTAATAGAAAAGTGTTAATATCAGAGACCGTTTATCTGTTCGTCTCAATCAATCGTATTCCACCATGATTCCTCAAATAACATTGCAAAGAAATCCCTGTTAAATACGACATTGTAGTGACTTTAATTTACAGTCATCTTGTGAATTTGTGATAAGATTTGAATGCAGCAGGTGTGTGTGCGCATGTGTGTGTGTGTGTGTGTGTGTGTTGCTCACATCATCACCATCTCTCCTCAGATTCGCTGGAATGATGTCATGCTTGCCTTTCATTGGTCACAGCTAAATTCATCCGCAGCCAATCAGGCCACAGAAGCTTCTGCAGTGGACCAACAGTGTTACAGAAATTGTGGAGTTGATTCTTCTGTTTGATTGGTCTGTGGCTCAGTTTGGTGAATGCGTGTGTGCGCGTGTGAACGTTTCTGACCGGTCTTCATTGCTTTCTCTTTCCAAGCTTCCATAGTGACGGTAATTCGGCTGGTCAATGATGCAGTCGACACGATTGAAAATGAAGGTACTCTTTCCCACCGCTGGACTCTGAAGCATCTTCCTTAAAAGCGCTTGAAGACTCACGCACAAGCCTTGAAAAACACTCTTTCTTTCTCTCTTTTTGTTCTTTACATACTATTACTTAGAAGTCTACATGTGGAGCATAAACTTTTATTAGGGCTGTCATTCAATTGAATAATTAATCTCATTGTATGCAGATTAATCATTTGAAGTATTCATGATTAATTGCATATCAATATTTGATAAGAAAAGCCCTGAAGTAAAGATCATTAAAATTTTACTCAATGTCCATTTCACATTAATATGCATTTTTTTTATAATCATCTAAAGTTAGTTTACGTTTATTTTCATCCCTCTTTTTAATATAATAGATTATTATGTTAAAAACCCTTTCCTTTAAAAACTGTTTGAACTTTTAGTCTCCAGTCATTATGATTTTATTTTTTATTAGTTTTATTTCTGAATAGTTTTTTTTAGTTGAGTGCATTCTCAAAGGGTTTTGTCGGTTTTAGCTTTGTTCTTCTCATTTCTTCCCCAAACTGTAGTTAAGTACACTACAAAGTAACTTTGCATTATTAAATACTAAGTGTGCGTGTGAGCGCGACAGCATTACTCATGAGAAGGAACGTCACCCCAGTCAGCAAGATGATCCAGCAAACACACACACACACACACTCGAGTCCCTGCTCAGATATTTTCGCTGACAAACACACACCTACAAACACATCCCCAGATCATATATTACGCAGAACGGAAGAGCGCGAATCTTGCAAACACACACACGCACGTTTGAAGTTGTAAAGAAAGCTTTTCAAGTGTATCTTCAAAGCTAGACATGCTAAAGTAATGTAGGCTGATGAGCTTGTTTGAGCTTTTTCCACTTGTCCTTTGATTTAGAGGTTGTAAATCTCACAAACCTCTGAATCTTGAAACTAGTTCACGCTGAGACGTCTCAAAACTAGTTCATATTTACATATTTTTAAAACATTACTTTATATTGTCAGAGTAGTTTTGTGTATTTTAAAGGTTCATGCAGTATTTTTGTTTCACTGGCCGATACAGAGTTAGCATTAGCATTTCCATACTGCTTTAAA
>JAHKKF010534917.1:0-11176 GCA_019740295.1 Labeo calbasu
TCATTTGCTTTTCAAAGGAAGACCCTTCAAAAAGAAAATGATGCTAACCTACATGTTCAGTGCACTAGAACACACATTCACACATGATATACATTACCTGTCCATCAGCAGATCAGTCAATGTCTGTCCACACGTCACAGAGCTCTGCTTCAGCTGGACCAGTTTACAATCCACAGGACATCACTTATTCTGGAGAGTCAAGACAGAAATAAAGACATTATTATATATACTGCTTATACATAAAAACAACTGACTACATAAATTGGACTCTTAAACTTGTGCAGTGTAAAAATATACTATATTATACTTCAGTAAATCTGCAGCAAAAATAATATTTTGGTTCATGGTACTTTTTATCCCCAGTTTAGTTCCCTTGACATTTTTGACTAAATAAATGTGTGTATTTATTTACACACTGGGTTTCTAGAATCGCTAAATCACTAAATCGCAGGTAGTGAATTGTAAAAAATGACCAAAAAAAAAAAAAGCATAGAAGCAAGAAGTCTCTTCTGCTCAGCAAGCCTGCAAAAAAACAGTAAAATTTAGAAATATTTGTACTATTTAAAATAACTGCTGTCTATTTTAAAATGTAATTTATTCCTGTGATCAAAGCTGAATTTTTCATTACTCCAGTCACATGATCTTTCAGAAATCATTCTAATATTTTATTTGCTGCTAAAAATGTCTATTATTATTATAATTAATTTGAAAACAGCTGAGTAGAATTTTTTCAGATTTTTTTGATGAATAGAAAGTGAATAGAACTGCATTTATCTAAAAATAGAAATCGTATATAACATTATAAATGTCTTTATCTTCACTTTTGATCAATTTAAAGCATTCTTGCTAAATAAAAGTATTAATTTCTATCATTTCTTTCCCAAAACAAAACAAAAATGAATAAAATTATACTTTTGAATGGTATAGTGTATAAAGTTACAAAAGCTTTTAATAAAAACAAAAAGTTTCTTGAGCAGCAAACCAGCATATTAGAATGATTTCTGAAGGATCATGTGACACTGAAGACTGGAGTAAGGATGCTGAAAAATTATCTTTGTTCACAAGAATAAATTATTATTATTATTATTATTATTACTATTATTTTTCACAATATATTTAAATAGACAGCAGTTATTTTGAATAGTAAAAATATTTTACAATATTACTGCTTTTGCTGTACTTTGGATCAAATAAATGCAGGCTTGGTGAGCAAAAGAGACTTTTTAAAAAGACATTCAAAATCTTACTCTTCAGAAACTTTTGAAAAAATAGACTTACACTACATATAGTGAGTGTAAGACAAGAGAAGTTCACTTAATGCAGAAAGTTAACGTAACGTTACTTACAGGTGAGACGCTTGACAGCATTTTATCCCACAGTGTGTTGATTTCGTTTGCAGCTGAGCTGAAATATGTGCTGTTTAATCGCATTTAAAGGCAAATAATTTGCAGGAGCTGAGCGTGATGTTGTTGTGACTGTCATCAAACGTCACGTTGTCGAACAACCGAGGAAGTGAGACTCAGTCTGAAAAGGTGAAACCCGCTTGCGCCGCCTAGTGGAGCGGATGGAAAACTGTACTGTAGTGTAGCTACTTTATACATTTTGGGTACAGTATCCTATTAAATACCACTATGTGGTGTAGACGTTAATTGTTCGCTTTGAAAGACGTTTGGCAATATAAAATAAACACATTACCTAAACATACTCACCCTGACCAGGACTTGAACTAACAACCACACCGACTTGGTTTCAAAGACTTGTTCACTTTCCAACTGAGCTACCAGCCAAGCCCTTTCAACCTAAACATTAATGCAGGTCTAATGTGTTTCAAACAGAATTCAAAACTTGCATGTGAGACAAATTTTTTGGGTTGAAGCCTTCAAGGGCCTTGCACTATGCAATAGAAGATTTAAAGAGGAAAGATGTAATGCACAGCTTTGCAAAGAGCCCATTATTATTGTATGCTGCAGTTAAAACTATATTAAAGAAAATAGCAAACCAACAGTGAAGTGCTATTTTACATCCAAAAAGGGTATTTAAATAAACATAAAAACAAGCTGTTTAAATGTAAGCATTAGAATGAGTGGCAAACAGTACAATTTGCAATATAAAATGCTAAATCAGTAAAATGTAAAAATATTTTAACTGTTTAAAATAACTGTTTTCTATTTAAATATATATTTTAAAATGTAATTTATTCCTGTGAATTTAAAGCTGAATTTTTAGCGTCATTATTCCAGTCACATGATCCTTCAGAAATCATTCTAATATTCTGATTTGTTGCTCAAAAACATTTATTATTATAAATGGAAATTATTGCAGAATTTTTTTAGGATTCTTTGATAAATAGAAAGTTCAAAAGAACAGCATTTATTTGAAATCAACATCTTTTGAAAATTTAGCTTTGATCATAGGAATAAATTACATTTTAAAATATATTCAAATAGAAAGCAGTTATTTTAAACAGTAAAAAATATTTCACAATATTACCACTTTTGCTGTATTTTGGATCAAATAAATGCAGGCTTGATGAGCAGAAGAGACTTCTTTAAAAAGCAATCTTACTGTTGAAAAACTTTGGACTGATAGTGTATATATACATGAATGTAAAATGTACGACTGATTCAGATTTTTTTTTTTAATTTGTGCCTTTATTACAATTTATAAAACAATGCATAAAAACAACTACGTGGAGCCGTATGTACTGTGAAGGAAGTCAATGATGGCCGACGTACTGGATAAATTATTGAACACTCTCCTCTCGGGCTGAGAGGTGATGCGCTCCAGCATGTAAATCAGGTGATGGTGGAAACAGGAGAACGGGGTCCCGTGTTCCACAGCCATGTCCACCCAGTCCCACACGCACTGCAGCGGGGTCTCCTCGTACCCGGCAAACATGGCAGGATTGGCCAGCAATCCCCTAGCAGCCATCACACCTGCGGGAGTCCAAAAAATCAGATACAAATACATCACAAACAAGAAAAGAAATTAAAACAGATGTTGATTAAATGACACGCACCGTCCACCCCTGTGAGCTCGTAGATGGCCTCCACATCCTGCATGCTCTTGATGTCACCATTAGCAATGACTGGGATGGAAAGACTGTCCTTAATGGTCTTAATGGCGTCGTAGTGAACGGGCTGGTGCCTCTCGTCGGCCATACGACCGTGAACTGTAATCCATGAGACTCCTGCTGCCTCTACCTTCTGACAGAGATCCACTGTCTTCCTGATATCTTTGTGAATTCTGAGGACAAGAAAAAACAAGTCATATTTTACATATATAGTGCTTTTCTCTATACACATTTCAAAGCAGCTTTACAGAAAACCATGATGTTAATGTTTATAATATCTTCATGCTTTATTAGTTGAATTTAGCATATTAAAGCTTGGTGATTAAAGGAATCAAGCAGTTGTGATTTGCTAAATATATATGCATAAAGTGACAAATAAATAAATATTAAAGTTCTAAAAGTTATATAAAGTTAGATTACATATTATGTATGCATATGTATATGATACATATATAGTATGTACACTACCGCTCAAAAGTTTGGGATCAGTATGACTGACAGTAATGTTTTTACAGAAACACACATAAAAAACTGTAATATTGCAAAATGTTATTACAATATAAAATAATGGGTTTTATTTTAATATACTTTAAAATATAATTTATTCCTGTGATGCAAAGCTGAATTTTCATCAGCTGTTACTCCAGTCTTAAGTGGCACATGATCCTTCAGAAATCATTCTAATATGCTGATTTATTATTAGAATTATCAGTGATTGAAACAGTTGTGCTGCCAAATATTTGTTTGGAAGATGATTCTTTATTTCTGGATTCTTTGATGAAAAACAAGTTGAAAAGAACAGCATTTATTTAAAATATAAATCTTTTCTAACAATGTAAATCTATGCTATCACTTTTCATTAATTTAACACATCCTTGGTGAATAAAAGTATTAATTTCTTTCAAAAAAAGAAAGAATAAAAATTTACTGACTCCAAACTTCTGAACAGTAGTGTATATTGTTAGAACACCTTTCTATTTTAAATAAATGCTGTTCTTTTTAACCTTTTATTGATCAAAGAATCCTGAAAAAAAGTATCATAGGTTCCAAAAAAATATTAAGCAGCACAGCTGTTTCCAGTACTAATAATAAATCAGTATATTAGAATGATTTCTGAAGGATCATGTGATTAAATAAATTGATTTTAAATGTATATTAACATAAAAGAACGTTGTTTTACATCGTAATAATGTTTCACAATATAACTTTTTTTTTTCGTATTTTTGATCAAATAAATGCAGCCTTGATGAGCATTAAAAATGTATTTTAAATATATTAAAAATCTTACTGATCCAAACTTTTCAGTGGTAGTGTATATGTAGAGTTACATATTTATATTGAACTTTATATAAAGAGTTGGATAATAATTACATAATAATTTAGCTACATTTTCATAATAAAAAATTTGAGGCAAATAAGATATATATAAATTACTTTATGTGAGTTTACTGTATGTATGCAGATAAAGATAGACATATTTATATAACTAACTTTACATAAAGCTGGCCAATAAAATAGTTATATTTTGCTATACTGTATGTGGCAGACATTTGTGGAATAATGTTGTTTTGTAAACTGTCCAAGTATCCAAACAACTTCCAGATTAAATTTTTGGTCAAAAAATAAGTAAGTTTTCCAACAAAAATACAAGTTTTACATTTTCTGCTTGTAAATCTCTGTAATGCTATGTCACTTTGACTTCATTTGTAAATGCAACCTTGAATATTCCTTGTCATGAGCTGTTTAAAAGTCAACAAATCATCTGCTCACCTTATTTTAATGGATACTGCATAGTTGGGATTGTCGATTTGGTTTCGGACATGTCGAACCATGTCTTTCACTAGCTCAGGTTTGTTAATCAGACACGCACCGTAACCTTCAGACATGGCCCACCTGCAATGAAAAACAATGACATTTACAGATCTTACAAATGCAGTCTGTGCAGAAAATGTTCTAACTTCAACAGAATAAAAACACCTGTTGATTACAAAGTTTTTTACAATGATTTTCTTAATTTGATTATAATTCAGGTACCTTCGCCTTTATTTAACACAGTTAAATCGACATTTTGCATTAAATTCAGAGTAAAAAATGCACAAAACAATCAGCAGATTGTCCCTGCACAGCACCTTTTGACATATATGTTGAGAAAGTCTCTAGAAAACCCCACAATTAATAATTAAACACTGCTTGTGTGAACTGTCATTCAAGGTAAATATTCATGTATTTTAATGTACTCTGAAATTACCTTTGTGGACAGCCACAGTTCAAATCCACTCCATCTGAGAAAGGAGAAACCACACACGCCGCATCTGCCAGCGTCTGCGCATCCTTCGCGGCAAACTGGACGATCAAGGGTCGGTCAGCTAAGAAGCAAACAAATGTTAAAATGATATGAGTAATGTTTGAGCAGAAGACTGTGCCAGTGAAACGTGAAGGGTTGCTTTGCATCAAATTAGTCTCACTGAGGTCAAGGAAGAATTTATGCAAACAGGACAAATTTCCCAGTGACTCAAATGATGCAATGTTGGAAATTTTCCAAAAATAAAACATTCAGACACTTAAATGTTTTCCAGTCTGGAAATGTTTCTGGAAAATAACTGGAAACATTTATGGAAAATGTTAATACTGTGCAGCAACATCCTTCTTCTTCTTCTTCTTCTTTGTTTTGTGCATAAAAAAATATTTGAAAAGGTTTACTCATTTTTCAGTGGTTCAGCTAGAAAAACACATGCATATAATCATGCAAAATACTTAATAAATACTTTACATCTTAATTCTTGCTGTTGATATCAAAGGATGCATGCACAGACTCCACTGTCACTTGATAATATAGTTAACAATAATATCTGGCGAAATGTTTTTGCATATGTTAAGATGCCATTTTTCATGCATTAACAAAATTATAAATGTTCGCATTTAACCAATGCCATGCTATAATACTGTAATAAACCCAACGTGAAAAAAAAAATAATAATAATAAACACACGCAAACAAAAAGAAAAACATTCTGGTTGAATATTTTATACGGAATGATTAACTGAAATGAAAAACAAATACATTAATAATTTTTTTTTTGAATAAACAATAACATATTTTACAAAACCTAAAAAGCTTTTTAAAAATGTACTGGTATAAAAAAAATAAAAATAAACATGTATTTTATGGAAATATGAATACATTCATATGTTTGATGGCAATGGTTTTTTACTTCTGTGTGATAAATAATTTTAATTCAGTATGACAGTTTTGATGTACAATGTAAACTAAAGAAAACCAGTTGAGAATCACCTAATGACCTAAAAGACAACATTAAGAAAGAGCTGGACATCTTGCATAAATTACAACTTACTCTTATTGGTGGTGAATTCACTGTCTCTAGCTTTTGCAGAGCGCATGAAATCAGCTGCAATAATCATTGGGGTGAAACACACATCACAGTCATATTTCCTCACCAGGCATCTGAAAGGCAACCTGAAACAGCAAAAATAAACAATATAGAAAACCAGAACAACATACCCAACATCCGCCTACATTACAGAAATCATAATTTAATACACTTTAACTTACTTTGAGTAGCGGACCATGGGTGCACACACTCTGACTGGTCTTCCCCTGTTAAAAAGGTCCATGATATTCCCATTGTCCACTGGGATTTTATTGTGGACCTCTGTCATGTTCTGCAGCTTACAGTCCTAAGAAGTCATTGAAAAAAACGCGCGGTTCAACTACTTAATATTAAATCCCGCATTAAAATGTATCCCATTTTCATTACAAACAGAATACACGTATTCCGTTATAAAAGAGATTTCTGAACAGTAAATATTAGAGTAAAACACGCATGGCTACAACCGGCTTCATGAGATTCACATGCGTAGTAGTTTCTCACTTCCGTGTCTCAGTGTTGATGGGCGTGTTTTACCTTTGACCTTGTACTCACAAGAAACGAAATTCGTATTTATTTGCCATTATAATGTAATAGAGAATTGAAATAATTGAACAGAATACATTAGAGATCTTTCTAAGATGAGTTAAATTCACATTAGCATAAAAACGTGTCCGTTCGCGAATTTATAATAAGGTTACGTCAGTTAACTAATTAATATTCATAACCAATCGCCGTTGCTCTCCATTCATGTTGTGACGCAGGAATTGTACGTCACTGATGAAGTGGCAATGATGGAGGCCAGTCCGGAATCAACAGCAAATTCACTGCTGAAAGATGGTAAATACAGTTTTAGTATGGTTTCTCTTTTTGATCTGTATATGTGCATGTGTTTGTACGTTAACCAGGCTGATGAATCCCCTCGATCGGCGCCTCTAGCTGCAGTAATAGCACAGTAACACACATACTCTGTGTGTTGTAATGTAGCCGGATCTCCAGGTAATGCGATCTCCTGTTATGTGTTTTACAAATCTTGATCCTTTTACCTTTCAGAGTGCTATACTGACTTCCTCAAAGAGGATTTCGATGTGAAGACATACACAGCTCAAGCCATTCATCATGCTGTCATTGCAGAACAACTGGCAAAGCTGGCAGAGGGCATCAGTCAGCTGGACAAAGAACTGCACTGTCAGGTGAGTCACACCTGTCAGGATGAGCAGGTTTCAATGCAAATCTATGTTAGGATCATGGCCATGAATTTAGAAAGTGCCTTAATGCTTCATAAAAATGCTTCTAGGTACTGGAAACTGCATAAACATTAAAAAGCTACCAGTTGTAACATACATTAGAAATTGTATACCAATATTTTGTTTTGTTTTTATCACAGGTAGTGGCCAGGCATGAGGATCTACTAGCTCAGGCAACAGGGATCGAATCTCTTGAAGGTAATATTTCATTATCTTTTTTCATTATTCAGTTTGTTTTATCATTTAAGGTCACAATCATCAGTTGCATTAAGTTTATGCAATCTTATAATATTAGTTTCAAAACCATTTGTATCTGCATGATGCCTAATTTGACATTGCAGTATGCAACTTTTCCCCCTTCTAATACATTTACAAATAGTTTTCCTCAGTTTTCAGGGAAAAAATCCACAACTTGCCTATAGTTGTCTCAGCATTATAATCTGGGATACTGAAAATTTGTTAACGTTAAAAATTAAAATAATTTTTAATGACGCCAGCTCTACATCAACATGCAAAACGGACAAATTTTCCTTATACTGCAATCATTATGATCACAGCATGTAATCATAGCTTTAATGCATTCGTTGTTTTTGCTTAAATGATTATTTGTTAACCAACTGCATGATTTATATGCATGGTCATTACTTTGATATAGATTACTTTTAATTGTAATATGGAAAAATGCATTTTCTGTAAAGCTGCTTTGATATGATATGTATTGTGAAAAGCACTATACAAATAAATATAAATAGAATTAAATGTGCATCCAATTTAGTAGCTGTCCACCAGGGGGATCCCTTGCCACATCTCAGATTCTTGCACAGTGCATGTAGTTTAGCTCTTTCTAAGCATGTAAATAATGTTTTTTTGTTTCCAGGTGTCTTACAAATGATGCAGACCAGAATTGCAGCTCTCCAAAGTGCTGTGGACAGGTAAACGACTCCATTAAAAGCATTGAAATGGTGCATGATTGCGTGATGCGTGATTAATAGATA
This sequence comes from Labeo calbasu, assembly GCA_019740295.1. Lineage (NCBI taxonomy): Eukaryota > Metazoa > Chordata > Actinopteri > Cypriniformes > Cyprinidae > Labeo > Labeo calbasu. The sequence goes on from JAHKKF010534917.1 coordinate 8,701, forward strand.
TCAGAAAATGTGCATTTTTGTGCACTATGAATAAAAAATTGCAAGCACCAGTTAATCAGAAGGTTTGTGATATTTTATTTATGCATTTCTGAATATCTCTCATCTTTCTTTCTCAGGATAAGGACCAAAATCGTTGACCCTTACAATAAGATCGTGGCACGGACAGCTCAGCTCGCCCGCTTGCAGGTTATTTTATTACTTTTACATCTGCTTCTGTCATCTCATATCTCTCTATCCCTGGATATTCCAACAGAGGCATTCTGCAGAACTATTATTTCCTCATTGCCCTGCTTTACAAACACTGCGCACGTTCCCTCAGAGACTTGATTTCCATGTTTATTGGCTCGACATCTGAGATAGATGCAACCCTGGCTTCACAATTGTTTGCAGTCAAGACAGATTCTGTAATACACCCAGCATGCGAAAGAAAAAAAGAAATGCACACGAACAAAAAGAAAATCTTTCTGTAATAAAGCATGCAATAAGAAAGAGCATGCAATTATTTATTTCTGTAATAAAAATAAATAAAATAAAGAATTTTATATTTTAACAAAATAAATAAATAAAAATAAATTGATTTTCAAAATGTTATATCTAAAAATTAAAATAAATAAAAATAAATTATGTAATAATAAGAATTTAGTTAGTATGACCTCATATATCTCTAAAAGGAATAGTAACTAATTATTCACTCTGATGTCATTATAAGTCCATATATTTTTTTTCTTTAGAGGAATATTGTCTTTGTGCAGTATTTAAAATTTACAGTCTTTATGAAGCTTTAATAAATTTTAGAATTAATTTCTGTCAAGCTCCATAAGCCAAATCCCAAAAAAAAAAGTAGTGCCATATTTAATTTCTTCTGAAGTTTGCACGCTTTTATCATGTTCGCTTTCTGCCCCCAGTTCACATAATGTCATCATGAGTGAAGCTTCAAGTCTGCACAAAAAAAAAGAAAATCAATAAAAGTCAATTTGGACCCTGAAAAGGAAGGGTCTCTCTCACACTCAATCAGTCACACACGTGAATACCCACAGCTGTCTCGCTCGACACGTCTTGTGGATTTACAGGGTCTTCGGTCCAGGTTTTTAGCGGCTTAGGGGAATTGTTATTAAATATGAATGAAATACAGCTGTGGAAAGGTCGCTGTGGTTATGAAAATCTCCCATTTACTCTCAAAACCCCCTTCTACTCCTTTTCTTGTGCTGCTTTATTGAAGTGTAGAAACACATTTGCATATTTGTGTTTGCTAATTAGCATAGCGCCATCATAAACTCAAAGTGAATCCATTTGTGAAGGAGACCAGGCCATATTTTATTTTTGTGTTTGACTATATCTGATGGCACAATCAGATTCAGAAGAGCAGGAATTTGTTCTTTGCATGTTATCCTGGTGTCTGTCCTGTCCTTGCCTTTAGCAATACATTTTAATTTATTTTATTCCTCGTAAGAATAAGACCAAACCTGACGAAGAGGACAGCTGAAATTTTTTTCCTCTTATCCTTTTGTAATTTTTCTGTCACAATATCTGATGCTCTGTCACCCCAGGACAAAACAATCAGTCTCAGACACACACAAAATCAGATGCACGTACCTTTGGGACAGTTCAGCGGCACCTATTTGCTGAAACCCAAAAAAGAGTGACCTCTACGAGTCCTTCATCCACCTGCTGTCTGCCCACAGGCTCGATCGTCGCCACACTATACTGAACGTGTGGCTCAGTTGCATGTTTAACCACAAATGCACTGGTTTACAAGCATTTCCTATATCTTTTGTAATATGGCGTCTGTTGGCTGTTAGGGTGTGAACTAAATGTTTATTCATGGCTGTTTGTAGTGTTTTTATGTGTGAAATGCATTGGAAATTATTTGATGGCATATTCTAGTGCTAAAAGAAGCCTATGAGATGATGCACGTCCTTCTCCTTGATTAAATGAATTCAAAATTGATTAAAGCACCACTTGCAAATTAATTCTGAGTCTATTAACAAAGATTTGTGCGAAAATAAATTATGCTGTTATCCGATTTGGTTGGGTTTTTCAAAAAGTTCCCCAAGTCTTGATTATATTTTGGTCTCTACATGTAGATCAGGTATCTCCCTCAATTTAAGCCTATCTTTCCTCCATATTTAAGTCTTCCAGACAAAAATTATAAGTTTGAAGAATATTGGTAACCAAACAGGTAGCCATTGACTGAGTATTTTTTTCCCCATGCTTTCTATCTAATTTAGTAATATCTTCATTTTTGGGTGAACTGTCATAACACCATAATTTTATACTAGTAGCATGAAATATGGGTTGCTAATACCAGATTTCCAATCTATGTATATTATAGAAACTATGATTGCAATGGTAATTTCTAGATTTTTAGAGGATTTCACCTTATTATAATGTGGACATCATTGTCATTACCTTATCATTTATATGTGACCCTGGACCACAAAGCCAGTCATAAGGGTCAGGGGTTTTTTCATATTGA
>JAHKKF010534918.1:0-19417 GCA_019740295.1 Labeo calbasu
TGAATTATTGATATTTTATTTTTATTTAATATTTGACATTTGATATTTTATTTTATTTATATATAACGAAATAAAATATCAAATGTCAAATATTAAATAAAAATAAAATGTCAATAGTCAAATGTTTTAAAGGTAGTAAATAGAAAATATATCTATTTCTTAAAAATCATTTCACAATGCAAAAAAAAGATCATTTATTTTTTTTAAATAAATATAATTTTCAATATGTAAAATAATATAAATAAATAATTTAACGTTTATTTATATAATAATATTTATTATATAATAAAATATGTATAACAATAAAATAATATTTTTTTTAAAGGTGAAAAATATTTATATTTCTCAGAAAAAAAAGAATTCTTAAAATGGAACTCTACATATAAATAAATAAAACTGTAAATATGACAGTTACAATATCATTTTATTTATATAATAACATTAACTATATTAATATATAAAATATATGTATAAAACACAGTAAAATATGAAATGTAATATTTCTAAACTGATTTGTACTGTAGTTGTACTTGTCAGTTGTGTAACACCTCAGGTGTTGTCGTGTCGGCGGTGCCGATAGCGCATGAATGAAGGGGATTTGGCTGTAATCCGCACTGATTTCCAGAGAATCGGCCTGTCTCTCTCTCTCTCGGATCTTGTTTCTGCTCACACCTGAGCCGCAGTGCACCTGAGCGCACAAAAGCCTGTTATATCACAGTACCAAAACAATTACAATGACTTACACCACCGAACACGATAGCGCGCTAATCGCCTCCCGCCGCTCAAGCGTGCCGTGTCGGGTTGCGGGTAGGGAATGCGTCGCAGGAAGCGCAGATCTTGGGATTGTTATATTTTAGGTGCTGGAATGCAGCGTCTCGTCCCGCGCCGTTCTGAGTCTCGCGACGGCACCCGCTGCAGCTGCAGTGATGGGGGCGAGCGGCTCTGGAATCCTCGTAACGTGAGCCGCACAATAACACTCAATGAGTGTGTTTATGTGACGCTCGTGTGTTTGGGTTCAGCACACGCTCTTAACACTCAATCACACTCACGCAGGTAAAGCACAGCTGCTCTCAAACATTCGTTCATTCTTATGAAAGCTATAAAGTACTTATAAAAACACTGGTTTCTTTGTGTTTAGGTTCAGGAAACTTACAGATCAATTTTCACTCTGGAGTTCTGGAGCTTGCTGTATATAAGATTCAAAACAAAAAAAGATGATAAATATTAAATTGAAATGTATGATTTATTATAGAAAAATAATAAATAGACTTTGTTTTATTTTAGACAAATCATTAATTGGTTATTTATAATAAACAAAGTATAGTTTTTATATATATTTGTGAAATATTAAATTTTTAATATCTATATTTAATATTTTTTTAAAATATTAATTACATATTTTATTTAGAAATATTTATATTTAAAAATATTTTAGACATTTGTATTTATTTATAAAAACAAAATTAAGCAAAATATAAAAGCTGTAATACAATTTAGTATAATTAAAAATATAAAAAAAAAATAAAAATTAATGTGGTGTTTAAAGCAGCAGTAGGTTTTAGGTATTTTAGCATCAGGCTGATATCTATTTAATATCTATATGTAATATATTTATTTTTTAAATATTAATTACATATTTAGTGGATGTTTAATTTTTAAAACCTACATTTAATATTTACAAATGTGTTATATTTTTATATATGTATATGTATGTATATATATGTATATATGTGTATATATATATATATATATATATATATATATATATGTGTGTGTATATATATATATGTATATATGTATATGTGTGTGTATCTTTATTTTGATTTTACATGTTTTTTAAGAAATTAAATTACTTTTTCAGTGTTTTGTTTAAAGCAGCAGTAGATTTGAGATGTTTAAGCATCAGGCTTATCTGTTTAATATCTATATGTTTAATATCTATATGTAATATTTTTTAAAATATTAATTACATATTTTGTGAATGTTTTAAGTTTTAATATCCATATTTAATATTTATACATTTTTATATTTAAAATATTTCATACATTTGTATTTACTTATAAAAACATACAATTAAGCAAAATATAAAATCTGTAATAACATAATTTAGTAATAATAAAAATATATTTTTTTAAAAATATATTTTTATAAATATATATCGATTTTCATACAGACATGTATGTATGTCTTATTTATATATTTAAAAAAATCTTTATTTTGATTTTGCATGTATGTTTTTTTCAGAAATTACAATTTTTCTGTGTGTTGTTTAAAGCAGCCGTAGGTTTGAGATGTTTTAACATCAGGCTGATATCTGTTTAATATCTATATTTAATATTTTTTATAAATATTAATTATATTTAGTGAATGTTTAATTTTTTATATCTACATATTTATAAATATTTATAAAAACAAAATTAAGCAAAATATAAAATCTGTAATAATTTAGTAATATTAAAAAAAAAAAAAAAAATAGATTTTCGTTGTTTTAACATCAGGTTGATCCTGTAGAGTGTTGTATGCAGGTCCGGCTCATAGTGAAGAGTTTGACGTGCTCTTTTAAGTGCTGTGATGTGTTGTATGTTGGTGTCATCGCGTGGGTTTAGCTAAAGCTTACCTTTTGTTTGAAAGCATCTCTCTGCTATTCATTCAGAGGATCCCGTTTCAGGTAAAACGCTGCGACGTCACGACTCTCAGGTGGGCCGTCGAAAGCAGCTTTCAGCACCTGGGCGGCAGTAGGGCTGGGCGATATAGCAAAATATAGAATATTAATTATTTTTTGAAAACTATAGTCAACTTAAAAACAACTACACTGAACTACAATATAGTTTTTAACCTCAAATGCTCAAATGCTTAAGATCTTATTCATGCACAGAGCTTGTAACACTACAAAAACAAAGGTAAACATGAAATCGTGTCAGATGACCCATTCAAAAAAAGTTGGTATGGAAATTGAATAATTAAGTGTAAAATAACAGTTTTCACCAGTGTTGGGGAAAGTTACTTTCAAAAGTAATGCATTACAATATTGCGTTACTCCCTAAAAAAGTAACTAATTAGGTTACTTAGTTACTTTTATGGAAAGTAATGTGTTACATTACTTTTGCGTTACTTTTATGTTACTTTTTAAATCTGGGCTGGGCTTGCTTGTTTGTTTTTTATATAAAAAGTTACATTTTAGCAAATGTAAGGCCCTTTCACACCAAAAGCGGGGCGGGATTTGATCTCGTTAAAGCTACAAAAGTTGAACAAATGCAGGCTAATCACTTTATTCTTCAATGTATTGATGCACCTTTGATTTCTTTTTAAATTCTTTTCCATAATTAGGGCCCGAGTACTGGAATTGCATTTTTGAGGGCCTAAACAAACTCATGAAACTTTGAAAATGTATGTCTGATATGGGTTTCAGAAGTGGGTGTGGCAAAATAGGTGGCTCTATAGCGCCACCTATTCATGTTTAATGAAGTGCCCTTCCCACTATGTTTTATGTACATGTACGAAAATCGGTATACACATGTAACACACCATTACCTACAAAAAAGTCTCTTGGAGCAAAATCCGAAACCCAACAGGAAGTCGGTTATTTTCATTTTATTATTTTTTTAAGCAAATTTTGTCATTTTTGCCATTTCCAGACATCGTACTTTAACAAACTCCTCCCAGAGATTTATTCGGATCAACACCAAATTTGGTCAGTCTAATCTAAAGTCCTTTGTTAAACAAAATTGTGAAGATCTGTCAGCACCCGTAGACTTGTGGTTAGTGCGACGACAAATAGCGCAACTGTGCTCACGGCGACCCGAGTTCGAATCCCACCTCGAGGTCCTTTGCCGATTCTGCTCCCCTCTCTCATCCCAGTACTTTCCTTTCAGCTCTCTCACAATAAAGGTGTAAAAAGCCCATAAATGTAACGTTAAAAGAAAAAAAAATTGTGAAGATCTAGAGTTTTCGTTGGAGGGCGATTTCCAAATTTCGATGTTTTGCCATGAAACAGGAAGTTGCTATATCGTAGGCATACAATGTCCGATCTGCCCTAAACTTCACATGTTTGATAAGACTCCTGACCTGATGACATCTACATGCCCATATTTAGTTATAGTCATGACGCCACCTGTTGGCAACAGGAAGTGGCATGTTTTATGCTGTAACAAACTACTAGAGATGTAATGACCACAACGTTATATTTGGTCAGTTTAATCTAAAGGGCTTTGCGGTGTTAAATTGTGAAGATCTTGAGTTTTCGTCGAAGGGCGTGTTCGTGACGGCCTGACAAATTTCATTGTTTCACCATGAAACAGGAAGTTGCTATATCTTAGGCATGCAATGTCCGATCTGCCCCAGAGGGCCCTTTCATCACTGCTTGCAGCTTGTCTGTATTTGTCCATTCAAGCGCAAGTAGATTTGAAAGAGACTCAATTCTCGGTTCACATGCGCTGTCAGAGACGTGGCGCTTTCTGTGTGCAAGTAACAAATAAAAAGTCGATATAGTCGAATTCTGCCATGATATCAGCGTCTCAGAGCAGCTCCGTTCACAGTAAACGAACCGAGCCGTGTAAATGCTGCGCTTCACTCATTCATTCATTTAATCACAGCCTGTGCAATGTGACAGTTGTACTAAGCCACATCGCAATATAAATTTTCTGTTGATATATCATGCACAGAATGAATGAGGTTTATGGTAATCGCTGTGATCTGCATGTTTCTTTAGTGACACGCGCTGTCTGCGGCGCTGGTTCACAGAGATGTGAGAGCTGGAGGGAGGCGAGTGTCAGCGCCGATGTGAAAATAGGTGGAGACAGACGTGTGCGGAGGGCTGACAGTTTGATGGCATTCTCGCTTTGTTCCATGAAATCACAGTTGCGGCAGATGCAGCCAAACTCCCAACAGCTGTGCAGCTCTTCTGCGATCTCAGCTTACACGGCCTGGCGGGCCTCCTACACACACACACACACACACACATATATATAAAGCTCTGCATGTGCTGAGTGTTATATATATGTGTGTGTGTGTGTGTGTGACAGAACAATGGCTGTTTTTCTGTTTTCAGTCAGGAAAGGTCGTCTGCCGGCGCTGGATCTCTCGCGTTCGTGCTCTTTGCGCTCCAGAGCTGTTTTACTGTTCTGACGGAGAAATTGGATGCGTGCGTGGAAAGTTTTTTAAGGCCTTAAACACACATTCTATTGTTTCATTTGGGCTGTCGCTGGCCGTCGAACCCTAAACATTTTAATTGTGCAGTATATGTTCAGAAATGTGTTTTAGTGGCCTCTAGGGGACGCGGCTGAGATCCAGACGCTCGGAGTACGGCTCATGTCTCAGTTTTACTTAGAAAAAAGAATGAGCGTTTACCTAATAGTGTTTACTTAGTTTGGAGACTTGTGATGTTCTTACATTTGAACCTGATCAATTTATGTCCCAGTTACAGGGAAAAAACATGCAAAAATTTAAGCTTCGCTCATTATGGCTTTTTTCTTATGCGGAACATTATTATGGAGATTATTATTATTATTATTATTATTATTATTATTGTTGTTATTATTATTTAATCTATACATGGTGGCCTTATTTATTTTTTAGTTTTAAAGTGGAAAGATAAATATGCACATCCAACATATTTATATATTAATTTATTTTTAATTATTAAGTATTATTTTTACACTACCAGTCATAAGTTTTTGAACAGTAAGATTTATGTTTTTTTCTCTTCTGCTCACCAAGACTGCATTTATTTAATCTAAAGTACAGCAAAACAGTAAAATTTTGAAATATTTTTACTATTTAAAATAACTGGATTCTATTTGAATATATTTTAAAATGTAATTTATTTCTGTGATCAAAGCTAAATTTTCATTATTACTCCAGTCTTCAATGTCACATGATCCAAGAAAGGATAGAAATTAATACTTTTATTTAGCAAGGATGCTTTAAAATGATTAAAAGTGATGATAAAGACTTTGTTACAGAAGATTTCTATTTCAGATAAATGCTGTTCTTCTGAACTTTCTATTCTCATGATGCATGAAAAATTCTACTCGGCTGTTTTTAACAGTAGTAATAATAATAATAATAATAATAATAATAATAAATGTTTTTGAGCAGCAAATCAGAATATTAGAATGATTTCTGAAGGATCATGTGACTGGAGTGATGATGCTAAAAATTCAGCTTTAAAATCACAGGAATAAATTACATTTTAAAATATTCAAACAGAAAACAGTTATTTTAAATAGTAAAAATATTTTAAAATGTACTGTTTTTGCTGTACTTTGGATCAAATAAATGCAGGCTTGGTGAGCAGAAGAGACATCTTTAAAAAACATTAAAATCCTTTGACTTGTAGTGTATATTTATGTAATATATTTATATGTAAATATGCATTTCAGTTTAAATACGCAAATTTAATATGAGATCCATTTTCAGTGAATAACAAGGTCAGTTTCAGTCTGTTCCTCACATGAAGCTTTATATGACTTTAAAAGACTTGATATATAATGCACAAGATGTATGGACTACTGACACTTTTATGATTCCTCATAGTTTCCTCTTTTTGTGAGAAAGAAAGTCAAATGTGACCCTGGACCACAAAACCAGCCATAAGGGTACATTTTTTGAAATTGATATTTATATATCTTGTGAAAGCTGATATATAAAAGCAGATATATAGGACAATGTTTGGCCGAGACAACTATTTGAGAATCTGAGGGTGCAAAAAGTGAAAATGTTGAGAAAATCGCTTTTAAAGCCCATATGAAGTTCTTAGCTATGCATATTACTAATCAAAAATTAAGTTTTGATATATTTACGGTAGAAAATTTACAAAATATCTTCATGGAACATGGTCTTTACTTAATATCCTAATGATTTTTGGCATAAACCCATGCTACCTAAGACTGGTTTTGTGGTCCAGAATCACAAATGTGTTTACAACAACATGAGGGAGAGTAATGATGTCCTGGTAAACTGTCGCTTTTAGGTCATTATGCACAGTTTGCATGCTAATTTCAAATGCACTTAAGTGTGAGTGTAGTATTGATCTTTTTAGTGTAATATCAGTTTACTGATAGTTTTATGGCTGACGTGGTCTCAGCAGGTCTGAGTCACTCTTATATTTTCCCCATTAGTTCCAGCACACCCGTCCCACCAGACCAGCCCCAAATCCTTCGCAAAACGCACAACTGTCCATATGCCACCCGCTAATGCACGAAATGTAGGGTTGACCACGTACACACTGCATTCCTAAAGTCGTATATCGACTGGATCACATGAGAGTTTCATGCAGTGTTGCTGAAAGTGTTCTTCTAACACCAACAACAACTATTTGTGATCATTGTGTTCACGCTGGAGTTATTTATAGTATAATAACTGGAATAAAGGATGAGCGCTGCATAGCGATGCCTTCACGTAATAAACATCACGTTCGCTTAATGATGGATTAATGAACTGAACGCAGCTGACGGACGAGGATATATTTAGCACCATAACAGTGAAGCAAAGATCTGACAGAGGTGATTATTTTTTAGATTGTACGATCCGTTAGCTTTCTTTTTCTTCTTCTTCCGCTCAGGAAGTCTGTGGCAGCCCATAGAACTGTTTGCAGGAAAGTTGTGAAATTTGGCACACCGATAGAGGACAGTCTCAACATTAACCATAGCAAGTTTGGAGTCTCTAACTCAAACTCTCTAGCGCGACCACTTGTCCAAGTTTTCACTCGTGTTTATGCCAATATCTTTTGAACCGTGAGGCACAGAAGCAAAATTCCTACTTTTTTGAACTCGTCCCAATTTTCACTAATATTGGCTCAGATCATCATCAGACCATGCTGGCAAAAAGTTATGGAATTCAAGTTGATTAGTCAAACTGTTTTTGAATAACGTGTAAACGAATTTGACGAAAAACATCCAAAAATGGATATGAGGCTATATCTCCGCAATGGTTTGGCATATTGAGACCAAACTTGGTGTGTGTTATAACAAGCATGACCTGAGGCTGCCTGCAATGTTTCGGCACAGCGCTACCTAGTGGTCAGAAGATATGAGAAATGGCTATTTTTGCTTAGAGCTTCTCAATGGTTTTGCCAAAAATCACATAACTGGTCTCTTTACATGCTGAGTCGAACCATACCCAATTTTCCCATGTCAGCCATTTTGAATTTTGTCAAAAAATGCTATTTTACGAACACATTGCCATATCTTTACAAAACTTGGTATGTGTCTTCGGCAGCACGCCCTGATAGTACTCAAAATGTTGTGGTCAAAAGTTATAATGAAATTTCAAAAAATGCTAATAATTTTGGTTTAAAGTAGCCTACTCTAATGAAACTGTTGGTCCGATTTTCACCAAATTTGACTCAGATCATCTTCAGACCATGCTGGCAAAGAGTTATGGATTTTGTCGATATACGGTAGGAAACTGCTTTCGTTTAGCACATCAACAAATTTGCTGGAAAGATGCCAAACTGCATCTGAGGCTGTATCTCTGCAAAGCTTTGACATATTTGCACCAAATTTTGTACGTGCCATTGTGACCTCACACTGACCACGACACATTAATTTGGTAACAGTGCCACATATTGGTCAAGAGTACTAAACCATTCATTGACCATTAATTATGAAATTTACAAAAATGCTAATAACTTTTGATTGCATTGGCCTATTGTAATGAAACACTCTCAAAATGTTCCTTGGATCATTCTGGTCACAGCAATACCAATTATGCCATTGTGGGCTGAACTTCCTGTCCTCCATTTTGATTTATGTTAAAGACCTGCTTTTTCAAACTCCTTCTCGACCGTTGGTCCAATTTTCACCAAAATCGATTTAGATAATCTTCAGACTGTGCTGACAAAATGTTGTAGATTTCATGTTGATAGACTTTACCGTTTTTGTATAGCGATGCAACAAATTTGAGGGATGATGTGAGACTACGTCTAAGGCTGTATCTCTGCAAAGCTTTGACATATTGACACCAAACTTTTTATAAGCAATTCTCCTTACACTGACCATACCACATCGATTTGATAACAGCTTCACCTGTTGGTCACAAGGGATAACCCATTAAATCTCTAGTAGTTGTTTTTGATTTTCCACCAATTTTGACTAAATTCATCCTAAAATGGCTTTAATTCTTCATTGGTTTAGTTAGTTTGACACTCCATGCCATGGTTAGCTCCTCATTTTGCTTCTGCAGTGCTCCACGCCATAATTGCTGCTTGCAGCTATATTTTATATATATAAAACAGTGTGCAATGTGAGTTTTGTGTGTTTAGCTGAAGAAAGAAAGTCTTAAGTCATTTGGTCCAAACAGCAACAGATAATCGATAACAGTGTTTTCATATTTGCCTGAACTGTTGCTTTAATTGAGTCACAGCTCAATTTTTCTTAAAGCCTTAAAAAGCCTTAAATTGTTTTTCTGTGAATTAAGGTCTTGAGAAGGTCTTAAATCAGAGCAGCAAGGCTTAAGTTCCAATGATCATGGCATTAATTTTCGTGAGGGATTGTTTCCTCGTGTTTCATTTAAAAGTGAAGCGAAAATGTAATTTCTGTGCTACATGGTTTAGGTCGCTCAATATTCTTTAAACAGTATTTTGTAGAAGTCGGTATGTGCTACTTCATCTGTCAGTCACCCGAAGAGGAACTTGTCGTTTTGATTTTTTTTATAGTAATAAAAATCATTTAGTTCAGTTAGAGAACAGACAATACAAATAAAACTGAACTCGGCTGCTCAATGCAGTGTGCCGAACGACAGTCGCATCACAGATCAGATTTCATTTATCACCTGAAGAGTGAGACCTGTGTCTCTTCTGACTGACAAGAATTTAATTTAATATGTAATACATGAAGGCATATGCCGTGTTTCCAAGCTTTTGTATTCGTCTTGCTCATAAATGTTCTATGATTCTTATTTATTTGGTTACACAGTGTGTACTGATTTTCAGTTAAACTGTAAGTTATTGTTTTATATTAGGCATATAACGTGTATTTTTATTAGTTTTGTTAATAAAAGTTTGGTACGTGAATGCCGCTAATTTAAAAGTGAACGTAAAATGTGCACAACGCTTTTACAAGCTACCTAAAACCAAAGGAAAGTGAAGAAAAGAGGGAAAACTCAAACAAACTAAAACAAAAACAACTGCTTGATGCCGATTTGCCGCTAATTTGAAAGTGAAAGTAAAATGTGCACGGCGCTTTTATCAAAGGAAAGCGAGAAAAAGAGGGAAAACTGAAACGAACTAAAAACAAGACCTGAATTGCTGCTAACCTGAAAGTGAAAGTAAAACTCTATACTTAAAGAACATATTGCTGTATAGTTTTTTTTTTCCCTTGAATTTTCTTTAGTTAAAGGTCTTAAAGTCTTAAATTTACCCTCATAAAACCTGCAGAAACCCTGTAAATGAGCAGCAGGACTGAACGTGTCTGGTGTTGTGTTGGTTTATGGTGGAGTAAGTGAAACAGAGCTGATATCATTAGTGGTTAGTGATTGTCAGGAATCAGAGTTTCCCGCGTGTCGCTCTAAACCCGCTAGATCGCATAATTACATGCGGTTAAGCACGAGCGGCGCGCGTCAAAGCTGCAGCGCATCTGCGATCAGAAATCAACCATCAAAGCTGACCTTACATAACCAGAGATGTCTGAGGTTTCTGGGATGTCCTTCATTTGCATTAAGTGGAGCGCTTCATCAGATAAGAGCATTGCTTCATCTGTCAGCTGTGATCCTGTGTGCCAGGCTGCCAGCATTTGATAAGTGAAATGGCTTTTTTAAGAACTCACCTGCAGAAACTTCTTAAACTGAATTGTTGACTTGTTTTTAACACGTATGCTAGTGTATGTGTACAGTCACACATGTAGCCTCTCTATTTGACATAGTGCATGAACAGACGGTCGACACATGTGCTCTAGAAAGCTTCATCTTTGTCCAGCATCTGATGTATTTTTCTCCAGAGGTTATGAGCTATAAAAATACATATGCACTCTTTTAAACTAAAGTTGTGGCTCTCTTATAATAACCACTCGACACAAGTGCTTTCCGTTGCTGTTGTTTCATCCCAGAACAGCTGCCCGGTCCAGTGTTGCCACCTTGTGGAACAACTGATTATTGCAGAACAAACTCAGTGCACATGTGCAATTTACGTGTACAGCGCGTACTGTTTTGATGACGAAATTTGTCTTAAACACACCATACACGAACCCTCCTGAAGTATACTTTGGCCTTTACTGTAATAAGTACTTTGGTCGCTAGAGTTATAACAGGCATCTTCTTGTCTGTTCATGTGATGTGTGAGGTTGATCTTTTGAAGCGTGAATCAGTCTGTCACAGTCTGTCACATCTTTGTTTTTTTGAGATTTGCAGTTTTGCAAAAATATTCAGTAATCTGTAGTGCTTTCCATTTACTGCATACTCTTTTCGGACTACTATATAAAGACAATAATTTGTGAAACGGTATGCATTATGCATGAATTTTCAACTTCTGCTAAATATCTGCAGCAGGATATTTTACATTAATCTTTTATTGTAAAATATGTAAGAATAGTATGTAGTGTATATAGTATGTATGTATGTGTGCATGTATATGAAGACCTCACAGATTTTTTTTTATTTTCAAAAATCATGTTTTTTCATTGTGCATTCCAATAAATCTCAATCAAACGGCAGTTGGGTTAATTTTGACTCAGTAAAAATACCAAAAAAAAATAAATAAATAAATGTATGTATGTATGTATGTATGTATGTGTGTATATATATATATATATATATATATATATATATATGTGTGTGTATATGTATGTGTGTGTGTATATATATGTATATAGATAGAGATATATACATATATATATACACACATTACTCCAGTCAAAAGTTTTTGAACAGTAAGATTTTGAATGTTTTTTTTTTTTTTTTTAATGAAGTCTCTTCTGCTTACAAAGCTTGCATTTATTTGATTCAAAATACAGCGAAAGCAGTAATATTGTAAAATGTTTTTACTATCAAAAATAACAGTTTTTTGTGTGAATATGTGTTAAAATGTAATTTATTTCTGTGATCAAATCTGAATTTTTAGCATCATTACTCCACTCTTCAGTGTCATATGATCCTTCAGAAATCATTCTAACATGCTGATTTGCTGCTCAAGAAACCGTCTTCTTCGTCTTCTTCTTCTTATGTTGAACAGTTGAGTAGAATTTTTCAGGATTCTTTGATGAATAGAAAGTTCAGAAGAACTGAAATAGAAATCTTTTGTAACATTATAAATGTCCTTATCATCACTTCTGATCAATTTAAAGCATCCTTGCTAAATAGAAATGTTAATTTATATAATTTCTTAAAAACTAAATTAATAAATACATACATACATGCTTAAATAAATAAACAGAAATTATTTTCAAGCTTTTGAATGGTATAGTGAATAATGCTGATCTTTGGATCTTTCTATTCATCAAAGAATCCTGAAAAAAATTACTTGGCTGTTTTAAATATTAATAATAATAATAATAATAATAGTAATAATAACAATAATAATTGTTTGTTGAGCAACAAATCAGCATATTAGAATGATTTCTAAAGGATCATGTGACACTGAAGACTGGAGTAATGATGCTGAAAATTCAGCTGCGCATCATAGAAATAAATTACATTTTAACAGATATTCACATAAAAAGCAGTTACTTTAAATATTAAAAATATTTCACAATATTACTGCTTTTGCTGTATTTTGGATCAAATAAATGCAGGCTTTGTGAGCAGAAGAGGCTTCTTTAAAAAAACTGATGTCTGACAGCTTCACATTGTAAAGCAAAAGACTCAAGTGCCATTTAGTGAGTGTGTAAGGTGTTTCACTGTGTGCTGGAGTGCATGGAAAATTACACTAGGATGTTACTGTGTATCCTGATCGGGACTAGGTGTGTGTGTGTGTGTGTGTGTGTGTGTGTGTGTGTGTGTGTGTGTGTGGTTCTTGCATGCCACTGACCCTAATGATGAGCATGTGATGAGGAACCTCTGGTGAATGAGAGCTTTCTGTGACGGACGCGGTTACGGATCAGGTGCTGCTAATTTAACCTGCCTGTATTCAGAGAAAAAGGTCACAGGGGTCACGGTGTGTGTGTGTGTGTGTGTGAGGGTTTAAAGGAATAGTTCACCTAAAAATAAACATCACTCACTCACTCAAAAACAGCTAGATCCCACTGACTCATTATATCATAATGATCATGAAAATTATTTTAAATTTTTCGTAATATTTTTGTATGTTGTGATTATGCAGAGGAAAGTCGTACAGGTTTGAAACGACACGAAGGAAAGAAAATGATTCATTTTTGAGTGAACTATGCCTTTATAAATCAGTTTAATCAATGGGTTAAGTCTTTTTATGGTTATAAATGCATTATACTTTGATATATTATTATTCTATTATTATTTATAATAATATAGGAATATTTTAAATTATTTAGAATTTATATATGAAATAATTATGCATGGTAATATGTAAGAACAGTTTGTATATTAAATATATTAAATAGTTTATATATTAAATATTTATACATAATAATACAAAATAAAAGAATATATATTTAACAATTTATATGTCAATTATTATTATTATTCTGATAATGCAGGTGCTATTTTCTGTTTCTATTTAGAACATGATTGACAGAAAGTAACACATCAGATGATTTATGTTAAATGAGTGAATCGGTTTTGACATTATAAAATAAAGCGGTGTGTTTTTGCTGCTGGTTTGAGGTGTGTGTTTGTGATGCAGTGGTTTATTTGCGGCCGGTTGCTGTCTCTGGTCTCATAGCGGCTCTGATGTTTGTCGTGGGTTGCCAAAACAGTGAGTAACAGACTGACACTAACGCTTCAGACGGAGATTCATCACGCTCACGCTCAACATCCGTCTTGTTTTCACTTGTCTGTGGGCACCAGTCTTCAGCTTTACAGTAAGTGAATGGAGTGAGATTTCAGAGATGGATTGCGTTTCCAGCGTTTATCGACTGCTGAGGCAGGAGGTTATGGAGATACATTAGCAGAGGAGAAACACGGCTCAGGATGAGCGATCGATGAGCGGCCCGCTAACATGAACAACTGCAAATGATGGAGAAAAACACGCTTTTCTCCAGAGAACCTGATCGTCAGGTTTCTAACAGGAGATCTGAGTGCTAATAATCATTAAACATTAGATTTTAAAGTCAATGGGACACACTAATACATTTTACTTTGATAATGTGACATTTTGTGGTGAAACGGTATATTAAAAAATGCTTTTTGCAATACTTATGTATTGTTTTTAATCTGTTCTGCTCACCAAGGCTGCATTAATTTGATCAAAAATACGATGAAAATTCTGAAATAGTATTACAATTTAAAATATATGTTTTTTTATGTGCATATTTGTTCACATGTAATTTATTTCTGTGATCAAAGCTGAATTTTCAGCATCATTACTCCAGGCTTCAGTGTTATGTGATTTTTCAGAAATCATTCTAATATGCTGATCTGCTGCTTAAGAAACATTTTTGATTATTAGCAATGTTGAAAACAGCTGTGCTGCCCAATATTTTTGTGGAAAACAATCATACATTTTATTTTTCAGGACTCACAGATGAATAGAAGTTCCAAAAAAAAAAATAGCATTTATCTTTACTGTCACTTTTGATCAATTTAATGCGCAGTTGATGAGCAAAAGTATTCATTTCTTTCCATGCAATCCCAATCATTCGATTGGTACTGTATGTTTGCGTGTTTATTGTATTCGCTGAGGTCTCTTCCTCCGTCACGCTGTGATCTGATAATGTTTACTGACGTGATGTTGGTAATTGATTTGTTGGTTTGTTGACGTGCTGTGAAAGACTCACAATGACTTTCACAAACGCATTCAGTCTTATGTTTTCACTCTGTTTTGCGAAGAAACATTCACTGAGACAGGAAGAACATTATGAAAGTGGAAAACAAACTACAGATATCACTGCATTGCTCAACTGTGATTGAATCCCGAAGTGAATCACTGGTTTTGATTCGTTAGGTCACTGATTCACCAGCAGCAGGATCAGTGTTGAGGTTATATGAGGATTTGGGGTCAGTAAGATTTTTTTTTTTTTTTCCAGTTTTATTCATCAAGGACACATTAAATTGATCAAAAATGACAGTAAACACATTTAAAATGCAGTGATGGGAATTACTGGGAATTACCATTACTGTTACTGACAATAAAAAGCGATGTTGCGATAATCTATTGTAATATTATTATTTTATTTTTCAGTTTATCAGCGTACCTGTATTTGACAAACTGTAAACTCTAGTGTGGAGGCACATGAGCTCTCGTTTTGTCTCATTCACAGGAAAGAAAGATACAGAGCGAGAAAGTCTTTCACTATGCAGAAACGATATTTTTTTGTGTTTTCCTGTCAAAATAACGGAGTTCCTTTGGAATTGTTCAGCTTTTAAGAACTGCTGGTTTCTCCACTAGTAGGAGGCGGAACTAATGTGCAAACCGCAATCTCATTGGCTGGCGCTCACCTTTTATTGTCCCTGTTTTGATTTCAGCAAATCAGTTTGAGCGAATGCGGACAACTTGATTAATATTCATGAACCCAGCAGCTCATTAATCCTTAGTGCGTTTTATATTGTTAGTAGTACTACAATTCGTAGTAGTTTTGATATCTTATCAGTATTATGTTTCGTCCCCCCCGCCTTTTTAACAAAACCCTAAATTACAAACAATATCCTTAGCACCACACACTGTAAAAAATAAAAAGCACAATTTGTTGAGTCAGCTTAAACTAATTTGTTACCCTGCTGCCTTAAAATTAAGTTCAGTCAACTAAAATAAGTTTAGTCAACTTGAAATGTTAAGCTGTACTAAGTAACAAACTAGATATTTGTGTTTGCTAAACTTAAATAACCCAGTTGCCTTAAAATTAAGTTGATTCAACTCAAATATCAATATAAGTTGTCATTTAGTATAATTTAACATTTCAAGTTGACTCAACTTTTTTTTCGAGTTGACTGAATTTAAAATTTTAAGGCAACCAGGTTACAAATTATTTGAAGTTGACTCAACAAATTGTTTTTTACAGTGTAGTCTTAAGTTCAGTCAACATGACAAATATGCATTCATACATGGTTATTCTGATTACTGGAGTTCTAATTACTAAAGTTTAATGCTAAATTATCATAATATTATATTATAATGCTTGACTGACTGACTGATGCTAAATGTACTTTCAGATATTTAAAAATCTGTGCCATTAAGCGTATATATATATATATATATATATATATATATATATATATATATATATATATATATATGTATGTGTGTGTGTGTATACATACAGGATATAAAATATTTAATATTAGTCTGGAAAAATGTAATTAATTTAATTTAAATTTCATTCATTTAACATATTGGTGAACTATTTGTGAAAAGTAACTAGTAACTATAACTAATTACTTTTTTAAAGTAACATGCCCAACATTGTTAAAATGTTACCAATGGTTTCTGTTTCATAAAAAATCTGTTCTTTTAAACTTTCTATTCATCTGTGAATCCTAAAAAATAAAATGTACGATGATTTCCACGAAACTATTGGGCAGCACAGCTGTTTTCAACATTAATAATAAACGGAAATGTCTGTTGAGCAGCAAATCAGCATATTAGAATGATTTCTGAAGGATCATGTGACTCTGAAGACTGAAGTACTGATGCTGAAAATACAGATGCGCATCACAGAAATATATTACATTTTAACAGATATTCACATAGAAATCAAATATTTTAAATTGTCATAATATTTCATTATTTTTACAGTTTTTACTGTATTTTTATCAAATAAATACAGCCTTGGTGAGCAGAAGAGAGTCTTTGAAACACTTTTAGATGTTAGTGAATAATGTAAAGTCTGAAGTCTGAAATGTAAAGTCTGGTGTTAAAGTGTGCTGATATTATATTTATGTTTGTTCATCTGTCATCTTTCCCTGTTGATTTTGAGCTTCAGATGTGGCTGAACAGATTTGAGGACTAATGGAGGATTATTTGACGCCATAAACCGAATAATTAAACCGTTCAGGGTCACATGATCATGCTGAAGTTTCTCTCTTTTTCTCTCTCAGGTGTGTAAACGGTGAAGGGTCAGATGATCAGGGCAGAACGACGGGCTGTGAGGCTCTGAGCTGTTCGACGCGTCAACAGACAGACAGACACAGGTGAGCCGCTCGCAGACATCAGAAGAGTTTGTCCCGCTCACAGATTCAGCTGTAAATCTGCTCTGATGAATATACGGATGAGGTCACGGGGTCACACGCACACAAACATCCATCTGTCTGAGAAACCTGAGAGACACTTTGTTCCCTGTGACCTGCTGATACAGATTTCTTCTTGAAATAGCAGGCGTTTGGATTAGGGGTGTGCAAAATTGACAAAAAAAGAATATCTTGGTAGCCTATTTTTGGAATTTTTGCAGAGTGTGTTTTTGTGCTGGTTTATTCCTCTCATGAATAAATATGACACTAAAATCACCAGTGGGTGAGTTCCTGTCCTAATGACTGAGTCGTTGATTCATTCATTCAACCGATTTGTTCAAAACGGTTGATTCATTTAGAAACTAAGCTTTATGAATGAATCATTGAATCACTGAATCAAATGATTCATTCATAGGCGGATTAATTCAAAAATGAAAGATGCTCCGACTTTATTAAAGGCGCAATATGCAAGTTTTCGCCGCTAGAGGACGCATATTCAAAACAAGCAAGAAACAAAGGCGTAGTAAAATGGCTGAAAAACTAAATTCGAATTTATATTATTTATATATTTGTATTTATATATATTTGATTTTAAAATACATAATTTCAGTTGAAGCGGGGAATTATGTGGCTTTTCTCCTGAGGCCACAAGAGGATGCATCAAGCAAAAAAGCTAATATTTATTCAAAGCAATAAAATAACATGACTATCTGTGGAAAAAGTGCATAATGTTTAAAATTATGTTTATAAACCAACTGTAATTAATTAAGTTGCTTAAACAACTATAAACAAAACAGCATCATGTATGTATGTATGTATGTATGTATGTATGTATGTATGTATACAAAGGACTGAAAGCCAATCACACACTTTTTTCATCTAAAAACATGAGTTGTAGTGGAATGGGGGAAAAAAACCCTCCATAAAGTTTCAAGATATGTTTTTTTCAAAGTTAAACTTGCATGGCTTTCTAAACATGTCTCTCTTGTGTGAGACGCAAGTGCAACGGCGATAGATGTCCTTCTAGAAAATGTGCGAAATAAGGCATTCTATGTGAATGACTTAGTTTCTGTTTTGAAGTAAACAAGGTGTTCTCCGCTTTGATGTTTTCTTTTTCCGCAGTATTTTTCATGAACAACGCAGCAGTGCCGCATCTAGTGGCTTCAACTGGATAGGCTAATAAAAACATTATTACGCAACGACAATTACATCAACATATTACATCATCCTTAAAGCACACACAAAATTTGAATGCGACGTTTTTGCATTCGAATGTGGGTATTTATTTTAAATCGATTAATATTCAAATTTCAAAATTTGAGTGTGTTGCTACTCTGTGCCTTCGTCGTTTTTGATACTTTAATAAAAAAAAACTTGCATATTGTGTCTTTAACTTATTGTTTTTTGAACTTTTGTATAAATTGTGACATTTTCACACTCATATGCTGATATTCGGGAAAACAGCACTCTTGTTTGCCGTGATAGGAATAATGGTGTTATAAATAAATGGCGTTACTTTTTAGGATTGAGTAATCAAACAAATTACTGTTTTTCCTCTTACTGACAATAAAATGTGGTGTTACTATAATTTATTATAATATTATTATAATTTAATTTTTAAGCTAATCTGAATAGATGCGCAGCGTACCTGTATTTGACGAACCGTAAACTGTAGTGTGAAGGCACACGAATAGCAAAGAAAGATACAGAGCGAGGGAGTCTTATATACCATGCAGAATTGACACGCTACATGTAAACGAGTTCCTTTGTAATTCTTTAGCTTTTAAAGGGGTCATCGGATGCCCATTTTCCACAAGTTGAAATGATTATTTAGGGTCTTAATGAAAAGTCTCTAATATACTTTGATTAAAAATTCTCAATGGTTTTGTAAAGCAACACCCTTTTTACCTTGTCAAAATGAGCTCAGCAAAAATCATCTCATTCTAAGGGGTTGTTGCTTTAAATGCAAATGAGCTCTGCTCACCCCGCCCCTCTCTTCTCTCTGTGAAAAGACGGTCTTGTTTACATTAGCCGCGTTTAGCCACTAAACTTTCTAACTAGCACGTTATAAGGAAAGGCGATCGCAAAGATTAATAAAAAAACCCTTATACTCACTTCTGCTGTAAGTGAAGCTGGATCACGAATGATTTGCGTGAACATAGACGGATATATGTAGATCGGGAGGCGCATT
>JAHKKF010534919.1:0-24819 GCA_019740295.1 Labeo calbasu
TTTTAATTTCTAAAATAAAAAAATCACGATAGAGAGAGCAGGTAGATGGCTACTAAAAATTATTCTTCCTCTTATTAACATTAAACATTTATTATTATTATTTAATTTTTCAGCTGTTGTTCTTTCAAAGAAAAAGAGCATTTGTGGCAAAAAAGTATACTATCACAAGTTATTTTATTTTATATATAATTATAATTATTTTTACATATTATGTATTTATGTATTATTCCTTAATTTTGAAATAACGTGAAATAGGCCATTACCACTTACATTATTATTATTTTAATATATTATTTATTTTAGATTTTTTTTATATTATATAACTTTTTTTTCATATATTATGTATTATTATTATTATTATTATTATTATTTTAAAAAACAGCCTGAGTAACATAGTCATTTATTACTTACCACTTGTTTTGTTTTTATTTGTTTAGTTAGTGTTTTTCAGGAAAAAAATGTGTGCATTATGTAAATTACCACAAAAATACTTGTATAGTCTTGCCTACATCAGCAGAAAAGTTCATATATTTTGATGCATCGTTCTTATTACACTAACATGCACTGAACCAAAAATCAAAAATAAAACTAGTGAGCTTAAGAGTATCTAATGTTCATGTTCCCCTTTGGTCAGAGTTTCTGATGCAGAAGCAGAAAGCTGATGGGAGTGAATTCAGCAAACCAAACGCAGGTGAAATCTCGGAGAGAAGGAGGAGACAGCGAGCGCTGACACACACCTTTCTTGGAGCGTCTAGGTTTCGGCGGTGCAGCGGGACGGCGCGGAAGCTGTGCATGTAAGCGGGCGTCTTTATGAAATTAAACAGGATACGAGGAAAAAAAAGACAAGTAGCAGACAAGAATGAATGAGAAGCCAAAAGAAAAGTGAAAACCTCACAAAATAAGGACCAAGCTGAAAACAAGAATAAGAATAAGCATTAGCATCAGCAATGACAGGCCACAGTGAGAAAGAAAGAGCTGAACCGCCACTGCAGCAAAGCATTCTGGGAAATAGGAACCACTGTTGCTCTTTGAACTGCTTACAGTCACCACAAAAAAAAAACACACATAACAACAACGGCACTTCTGTAAAAACAGCAAAGCTTTGTGATTGGAAACAAACTGTGTAGACTGTGAAACATAAACCAGTGAAAGCTTGTTTCTGCCAAGGCTTGAAAATTTAAACTAATTCAGACTGTTCTCTCATAATGCTGAGATAAAAAGTCAAAATTGCGAGATATAAACAAAATTGTGAGATATAAACTTGCAATAGCAAGAAAAAAAAATTCAGAATTTTGAGTTAAAAATTGTGAGATATAAACAGAATTGTTAGATATAAGTTTGCATTTTCCTAGAAACATTTCGGAATTTTGAATTCAAATTTAAAATTGCGAGATATAAACTCAGAATTGTGAGATATAAACTTGCAATAGCAAGAATTGGGAACTATAAACAGAGTTGGCAGAAATAAATTCACAATCAGCAAAAAAAAAAAAAAAAAAGTCTGAATTTTGAGATATAAACAACTCAAAATTGTGAGATATAAACTCGAAATTGTGATATAAACTTGTAAAAGCATAAAAAAGTCAGAATTTTGAGAGAAATATTGCCAGATATAAACTTTCAATAGTGCAAAAAAGTCAGAATCTTGATAAACATTTCAGAATTGGGAGCTAAAAACAGAGTTGGCAGATATAAATTCACAATCCGCAAAAAAAGTCTGAATTTTGAGATAAAAATAAAAAATTGTGAGATATAAACAGAATGACGAGATATAAGCCCATGATCGCAAGAAAAAAATAGCAAAATTTTAAGAAAAAAGTGTAGAATTGTGGAATATAAATAAAAATTGGGAGATAGAAATTTGCAATTTGTAACAGCAAGAAAAAAGTCAGAAATTGTGAGATATGAACAGAATTGAGATATATAAATTCACATTTTGCTAAAAAAAAAAAAAATAAATAAAATCTCAGAATTCTGAGTTAAAAAGTCAAAATTGTGAGATATAAAAATAGCACAAGTGAAATAGCACAAAACAGTCATAATCTTGAGATAAACCTTAGAATTGTGAGCTATAAACAGAACTGCCAGATATAAATTCACAATCTGCTATAAGCTTGTGACAGTAATAAAAAGTCAACATTGAGAAAAATGTAGAATTGTTTTATATAAACTAAATTATTTAAATTTGCAGTTTGCAAGTAAAATGTCTGAATTTTGAACTGTGGAATATAAACAAAGTTGGGAGATAGAAACTTGCAATTTGCAAATAAAATGTCAGAATTTTCTGGTGAAAATTTAAAATTGTGAGACAAACTTAGAATTGTGATATAAGCTTGCAATAGCATTAAAAAAGTCAGAATTTCAAGAGAAAAATTGTCAGACATGAACAGAATTGAGAGATACAAATTCACATTTTGCTAAAAAAAAAAAAAAAAATCTCAGAATTTTGAGTTAAAAAGTCAAAATTACGAGATAAAAACTCAAAATTGTGAGAAATAAACTTGCAATAGCACAAAAGAGTCACAATCTTGAGATAAACCTTAGAATTGTGAGCTATAAACAGAACTGCCAGATATAAATTCTCAATCTGTGAAAAAAATGTCTGAATTTTCAGATAAAAACTTAAAATTGTAAGATATAAACAGAATTGTGAGATATAAGCTCGTGACAATAAGAAAAGAGTCAACATAAAAAAAAATTTAGAATTGTGTAATATAAACTAAATTGGGAAATATAAATTTGCAAGTAAAATGTCAGAATTTTGAGAGAAAAATTGTAAGGTATAAACAGAATTGTGAGATATAAATTTGCATTTTGCTAGAAAAATCTCAGAATTTTGAGTTAAAAGTCAAAATTTCAAAATATAATCTTGCAATACCAAGAAAAAGATAAACCAATTGTGAGCTATAAACAGAACTGCCAGATATGAATTCGCAATATGCAAAATAATGTCAGAATTTCCAAAAACTTGTAAAAATTGCAAGATATAAACAGAACTGCGAGATACAAGTTCACGACAGCAAAAGTTAAAATAAAAACTTAGAATTGTGGAATATTAACAAAATTGGGATATAAATTTGCAATTTGCAAGAAAAATGTCACAATTTTTAGATAAATCTTAAAATTGTGAGATATAAACTCAGAATTTTGATATAAATTTGCAATAGCATGAAAAAAGTCAGTATTTTGAGATAAAAATTGTGAAATATAAACAGAATTGAGATATAAATTTGCAACAGCACAAAAAAAAAAGTCAGAATCTTGAGATAAACCTTGTGAATTTATGAGCTATAAACAGCCAGATATAAATTTGCAATCTGCGAAAAAAAGTCTGAATTTTTAGATAAAAACTTTTTTGCGCAATATAAACAAAATTGGGAGATATAAATTGGCAATTTGCAAAAAAAAAGTCTGAATTTTGAGATAAAAAGACACTAAATATAAACTTAGAATTGTGAGATTTACAGAGAAACGCAAGGTATAAACAGAATTCAGAGAAAAAGGTCAGAATTGTGAGGTGTAAACCCAAAATTGTGAGAAAGAAAGTCAAAGATAAAAAGTTGCCTTTTTTATTCCGTGGCAGAAACAGGCTTCCACGTAAACCAGATTAAATCAAGAACACATTTACGAAATGTAGTGAGGAATTATGGTGCACTGACAATGTGGAATTGCGCTATTCTCAGTCGGCCCTAAATCATTCATTTGTCAGGTAAAATATTTTTTTAGGGACAAAATGTTACATGAATCAGAAAAATATCTAAAAATTCTCTGTAAAAACCTCAAGAATATAGATAGGAATAAAACTGTAAAGTTTGGTGTACGTAAATACTGCTGAAGTGAAAAAAAAACATGACAGCCTTTAAAGATATGTAATGTAATTAAAATCTACAGACACAAATACATAAAGTGTAATAAAGCAAACATTCAAATATGTATTTAGGAAGTTTTCTTTCCACTAGTCTGAAAAAACGTCATGGAAGCGAAAAAAAAACAACAACCCAAAATCTCCAAGTGCATGAAAACGCAATGGTTTTGACGGAAGCGTCTAGCCTCAAATGAGAGGCACACTACTGCATGTATCTTTAAAGGATACATGTGTGACCCTGGACCACAAAACCAGTCATAAGTCACACAGGTATACAATACATTGTATGGGTCAAACTTATCGATTTTTCTTTTATGCCAAAAATCATTAGGATATTAAGTAAAGTCAACTCAATTTTTGATTAGTAATATGCATTGCTAAGAACTTCATTTGGACAACTTTAAAGGTGATTTTCTCAATATTTAGATTTTTTTTTTGCACCCTTAGATTCCAGATTTTCAAATAGTTGCATCTCGGCCATATTGTCCTGTCCTAACAAACCACACACATCGATGAAAAGCTTATTTATTCCGCTTTCAGATGATGTATAAATCTTAAGTTAAAAAAAAAGGACCTTTATGACTGGTTTTGTGGTCCAGGATCACATATAAACACCACTTATCCACTGCTGTCACTTTAAGAATTCAAGGGAAGTTCCTCAAAGTTTTTAGCTTGAAGCCTATTTTAAAGCTTGTGTGATTCTAACGCGATGCTAAAATGTCAGCTGCGGCTGGATTTTTGTGGCTTTTTCTTTGCACGATTACAGGGAGTTAAGAGATTTATTTTTATTTTAGAAACATGCTCAAAATATGACCTTAAATAAATGGCAGAGCACAACCCTGCTCCAAAACCTAGTCAGTTGTCTATCTAGACAGCACTTGAAGATCCTGATGTAAAGCTAGGCAGCGACATCATGCTAATGCTGTTTAATGAATACAGCTGATCTCAGTAGAGTTTGAAGTGTGTTGCACACACAAATATTCTGTGAAACATGAAATATGTTGGTGTGAAAACTGACATTGAGCTGTAGATGTGCGAGACTGACGCACGCAATGATAAACGCACCTATCTTTTCCATTGATGCCTCCGTGGAGAGGAAGCCCTGCATCAGGAGCTGATCTCTGGTGTCCTCATCATCAACCTGGATCTCTGAAACCATATTACATGGCACATAGCCACGACGACCACCCGCCTCGCCTCGGTAGAAACCATCTGCGTCTTTGTCCCCATAAACCTGCAGGAAGAAACACTCAACTTAAGTGTGTTAAAGGAGAAGTCCACTTTCAAAACAAAGATTCACATATAATGTACTCACCTCCTTGTCAACCAAGATGTTCACGTCTTTCTTTCTTCAGTCGTAAATGTTTTTTGAGGAAAATATTTCAGCATTCTTCTCCATATTATCTGCTATGGTGCCCCAATTTTGAACTTCCAAAATGCAGTTTAAATGCGGCTCCAAACGATCCCAAATGCGGTTGTAAACGATCCCAGCCGAGAAAGAAGGGTCTTATCTAGCGAAATGATTAGTTATTTTCATAAAAATAATACAATTTATATACTTTTTAATGTCAAACGCTCGTCTTGTCTCACAACTTCAAAATCGTCCTATATCGTTGTTTTACCTTTTTTGTTAAGGGTGTTTGATCTTCTTTGCATGTTCACTTAACAAAGACTGTGTCGGTACTTCTGCAGCGATGTAGGATGATTTTGAAATGATTTTTGAAGTTGAGGGAGAAAATACGATTGGAGTTTTTCGACATACCCTAACTGTTGTGAGCCAGAATACACAGAGTTCAGGGAGAGCAAGACAAGACGAGCATTTGAGAATAAAAAGTATTTAAATTGTATTTTTTTAATGAAAATAACCGATCGTTTTGCTAGATAAGACACTTCTTCCTTGGCTGGACCCGTTTACAACCGCATTTGGGATCGTTTGAAGCCACATTTTGGAAGTTCAAAATCGGGGCACCATATCAGTCCATTATATGGAGAAAAATGCTGAAATGTTTTCCTCAAAAAACAATTTCTTCATGACTGAAGAAAGAAAGACATGAACATTTTGGATGACAAGGGGGTGAGTAAACTATACTTTTTTTTTGGAAGTGAATGCTTTATGAACAGGAGATGCACATTTTGAAGGCTAATGTGTTTTCATTATTGTATACTTTTAAAACTATAAAGCCTGCTTTATCAAATTTCCAAGGCCTCTAATTTATGAAAATTATCAACTTGCACATAATCTACTACATGCCTTCTGTCATCGGATTGACAGTTAACACGTTTATTAGCAAGTAAAAGATTTTTTACTATAGTTGTACAAACATCGACCTTCAGCTTGTGCTTCACGTGTCGTTTGTAGGGCCATTGATTTTAACGATGTGGAAAGTGCGGATGGAATCGTGGAATCCAGTCATAAAAACTGAATTTACTGTGTAACACGGACTGTCACTGAATTTGTCAAAGTACACTTAAGTCAAACTGCAATATGAACTAGTATCTGTAAATATTAAGCCGCAAAAATTCCAATTAAATATGATTCCTGCATGTTCTGCGTGTCTCTGTGTTAATGAATGGCGCAGACAAGAGGTTTTGTTTACTACACACACTGAAGAGCGTGTGACGCTTGTGGTAATTTCAGCGTCTGTCATCTGAACATAAATACATAAACAACATCTTCAGAACTGCTCTGAGAGTCACTTCATAAGCATTTGACCGTTTCATTTGAGTATAACTAGCATCATATCATACACACACAGAACTATTAATGGTAGACACGGCAAGGTGTCAAAATAAAAGTCCACTTTAACTTGAAGACACTGTACCAGAAATATATTACTATTGTTCAGCAGAATTCACATAGCCTACTATTACTACTACTAAAATGAAACAAATATTATTTTTTAGGGTATAATCACACAACATTTCTTCCATGTTTTAAGTTGAATAGCAATTAATTTTGTCTTATGCCTTCATTTGATAACCAGAAATGTTTAAATACACAGCACAGAATTTCTGAGGGAAAAAAAAACATTTCATAAGGCTATTTTAAGAATAAATTTGAATAAATTAAGTATGCATTCAAACGATTAGACATGCTAAAACACAGAATTTGATAACAATAAAACATGGTGAGAAAAAATAAAACACTTCATAGGGCCCTAAATGTAATTTTTGTTTAAAATTAAAAATTAAAACAGAAAAAAATGAAATTTGGAAAAAAATAAAACTGAATTTGAAAAATAAAATAAAACACATTTTATAGGGCCCTACGTTTTGCTGTGAAATCTTTACCATTTTAATCAAGTAAATATAATCATACATTTTATATTATTAGTAATATTTCAAGATGAACACTTACTGGACTGAAGCAGCTTTTTCTTTTGTTTGTTTGTTTTTTTTTTTTTTTAAGAAAAATCAGTGAGTCTCAAAGATGATCGTCAGGCTTTTGAGGAACATTTATTTGTTCATCTTTCAATCATCATTGGATGGCACTGCATTATGTTTGGATCATTTAAATATCATCTTACTAAGACATATTATTGGAGATAAAGAGTGACTACTGATATTTATATAATTTTATGTAAGTATCTGCTATAATGTTATAAAGATCTCATTGATTTACATTACAAGCATCAGAATTTCATCTTACTTTTTGGCCATATAAATATCAGCATCTGCACCAGATTGCATATTTCTGCTTAGTTTGGGCCTCCGAAAAAAAATTGAGCTCTGTGCTGTTTTTCCTCCATGTTCTCATTATATCATACTGTATGAGCAATAAAAGCCTGAAGGATCAAATATGATACAAAACATAAAACATATATGCAATTTATGTTTTTTTATTTGATTTTTCAAATGTCATTATGATTTTATATGACAGGCTTGACAGGGCTAAAGACAAATGCATGTGTTAAAATCACACTTGAATTCAACCGAGTCATACCTTGATAATCTGGCCCTCTTTAAAGGGAAGCTCCTCTTCAGCGGCGTCAGGATTGGGTGACATGACTGCAGGATCATACGGGAAGAGGGCAACAAAGACTCTCACCTCATTTTCTCCAGATGCTCTGGGCTCTGCAACACCAAAGAGCAAACACAAAACAATGAATTTATTTCAAAGGACATATCATGCGACTAACACCTCTAGCAATTTTAAACACATTGGCGGTTGATCGGGACATCACGCCCGTTTCACATTTTGGAAAGCAGAATTTGGATTTGTGCACATTTTTGTTTGCACTTTCCATGATGCATGTGGAATATTACAATCAGTAAACTAATGTTTATGGTCTCCCCTGCCTGAAAACCATAATGGTGCAGCCCAGGCGTGTCCTTAAGTGAGGTAATCATACTAAAACCTCCTGATCCTAAGCCGCCATGAGCCGCTACAGAAACGTGCGTGCATGAGTCATCCGTACAGAGTGAGAATGCCAGGAAGAGAGAAAGACACACAAATGTCTACTCAGATAAGAAAAAACGTTGTGATTTTAATAATGCTGTCATGGAAGAAATTAAAACGACATATAATAAAGTCCACCGTACCATATTACATTTAATAAAACCGAACCAGCTCTGATTCCTGACATTGATTGGTCAAGCTAATGTTTCCTATAGTGTTTTGCATAAAAATAAAAATAATAATTAAATAAAAAAAATAAAAAAATAACAGTTCAGCACCATTCAACTGCACTGATCAATTAATTACTGTATGAATGAATAAAAATGCATTACTGTAAGTCATAAATGGATAAAAGTATCTACTAAACCAATGCAACTGCATTAAATAAATGGAAAGAAAGCACTAAAACACTACTCATAATGTTCCTGTGCTATTTACTGGACATGCATGCCAACTATAACTGCTGTTCTGTATATTGGAGTCTGACAGTAGAATTCAAGC
The DNA here is from genome assembly GCA_019740295.1 of Labeo calbasu. NCBI lineage: Eukaryota > Metazoa > Chordata > Actinopteri > Cypriniformes > Cyprinidae > Labeo > Labeo calbasu. Next base: position 8,766 of record JAHKKF010534919.1, read on the forward strand.
ATCTGTCAGGGTCATCAGGTCAAAGGTCAGTACCCTGAAGTAATCAAGACCTTTTTTCTGTTTCTAGATGAGTTTGAAGAGGGTGGGAATAGCACTATAGTGTAAAACACAGATGTATAATCAGGTGTCAGTCATGTTTGTGTTAAGCTCCAGCAGTGAGATGTGCTCATCTCATTAGTGAGGATCAAGACCATCTGTAGCAACAATCAAGGGCAGAGCAAAGAAAAGAGGACATTTCACAACCTCTGCGTGTCATATTTAAGGGTGAATATGAAGAAAAAGGAGATACCTTTGGGAAAAACTCTATTTGGGGATGTCCTCAAAAACAAAAAATTAAATAAAAAATATATTAAATAATATTTTTTAATTGTAAAAGTTCTAAATCTCTTTATTATCATGGCTACTTTATATTACTTGACTGTCCATAAATGCAAAACGTCAGGTTTTCAATTAAATAAGTTGTATGTCTAAACACTTAGAAAAGTAACAGCACTCCTCAACTAGCCAGTTCTGAAGATCCATGCTAAACTTTAATTCTTTGTATTAGATGTTTGATCAAATCACTAACCCTAAGAATAAGCAATAAAAAAGCAAACCAGCCTCATAAAACACTGCTTATTAGCTTTAAGTGCAACAGAGGTCTCAATTTTAGACTAGGCTAGATACATGTGTTTTGGAGAAGAAGGGCTAAGGGTAGTTTAAAGGTGTGTGGGCTGGCAAGACTCTGAAATGGATAATGAGAGATAGAGAGAAAAGGATGTGATCTAAATGAGAGCTGAATGTAGTACACGGTGTGAGAGAGCGAGAGGGAAGTGAGAAAGTCTCACCTCTATGCAGTCTAATTTCAGAGCGTGGCGATTTTGGAGTGACATCACACCACGTTGCACCTGGATCTGCCAACGATGCTTCTCTTCCACCTGCCTCCTGGTTTGACAGAAACAAACAGTTAGATAATGACACGTGGGATATAGCCACTAACATCATGATAACACTTTAGCATAGTGAACACATATTCACTATTAAGTACAGAGTTTTTTCCTCAATAAACTCCTAATTTGCTGCTTACTGACGGTAAGTAAGGTAGTTGTTTGTAGTAGTTATGTTTAGGTATGAAGTAGGGTTAATGGGTTCTCGAATATGGTCATGCAGCATTAGGCATTAACATGTCATTTATAAGCGCTAATAAACAGCCAATATGCTACTAAATGCATGCTAATAAGCAACAAGTTAAGAGAGAATAGTGTTCCCTAATCTAATCTGTTACCAACAACACAGTGGAACAACTGCAACGTCACACAATCTGCATGTAATACCACATATGAACACTAGGGGCCCCAGACTAGAATAATTGCTTAGGAGCCACTTGCATCTAATAAAACATTTTTAATTTTGACAAACTGCAGAATCAGAATAGTCCATATTAAATTAATTGCCAAGCTAGCATTTGGAACATTTGCTGTACGCAGTTTTCCTGTGCGCAGCTTACTTTGCTTGACTTGCAAGCTGTTAACCAAAAGCTGAAACACTGTCTCCAAACTATATGCAAGAGCCTGTAGCTATGTAAAGAAGCCACATGTCAACACAATATGAAGTTCTGGCATCTTAGGCTAATTGCAAATAGATCAGAAGTCAATGTTGCAAATTCTTTTTTTACTCAATTAGCAATTAGCCTGGAGCCCTGAAATACACACACAAGTCAAAAAAGCCAATGCTCAAGCGAAATTTGATTCCAGATCAACAGAAGCAGCACTTGAGGTTGTTCTTCATAGCAACACAGTGGAATTATGGGAACAAAGAGGAGATCCCTGTGCAAGCACAACATACAGTTTCATAGTTTGAACTTATGCACTTTGGTGTTGTCCAGTCTCTACTTTAACTGCTCAAGCAGTCTCTGGACTACCTTGACAGTATGTGGGTCAAGAGGCATCCCATTTGTATAAATGAAAGGAGATGCGCTAGAGCAAGAAAACCTATTGAGCAATAATGCACAGCCACAGTCTTAGCACAGCAATGTTCTAATTGAACACTGGGAAGAATAAGACGTAGGACAAATACTGTACATAGAGCAGTGCTGCCAGCTACACAATTACAAATATGAAGATGCCTTGACTAGAGACCGGCGAGAAAGGGTGTAGGGTACACAATCAACTGCAAAGAGCGAGATATAGGCTTAAACCTTTTGCATCCACAGTGAAATTAGTGTTGGGAGACATTGTGTACTTGTTAGAATCCCATATGGCACAGTAGCCGCTGTGTTTAGTAAATTCGTTACATTTATAGATCTGTTACATTTATATAGTGCTTTTCTGGGTACTTTACAGTACATGGAAGGGGGAATCTCCTCAACTACCACCAATGTGCAGCATCCACTTGGATGACGCAACGGCAGCCGTATCGCACCAGAACGCCCAGCAGACACTAGCTTATTGGTAGAGAAGAGACAGAGTGATAAAGTCAATCAGTATACATGGGGGTGGTAAGGAGGCCATGATGGTCAGAGGCCAATGGGGGAATTTGCCAGAATGCCGGGGTTACACCCCTACTCTTTTTCGAAAGACATCCTGGGATTTTTAATGACCACAGAAAGTAAGGACCTTGGTTTAACATCCTATCCAAAGAACTGAAAATGTTGCAATGCTAACTCCATGTAGAGTTGGGAATAGGGAACCACTTCTTATTCAGAAAGTGCAGGAATGCCATCATATTGTCCATTCCAAAAGTACCGTTAATGAAAATGTTAAGTAGAACTGGAATCACAATTGCTCAGTTCCTTAAAATGGCCATCGCTAACTCCAACAAAACTTATTAAACCAGGGTATATCAATTCTTGTCCTTGTGGTCCACTTTCCTGCAGATTTTAGCTCCAAATTTAATCAAACACACCTAAACCAGCTACTCAAGGTCTTTAAGATTACAGGCAAGTGAGTTTGATCAAGGTTGGAGCTAAACTCTACAAGTAAAGTGGACCTTGAGGGCCAGGGTTGAAAACCCCAGCTATAAGCCTTCCAACTAAGATACTACAAGTTGGACAATTTAAGCTACAGTGAACTGATAAGAATAGTGACGTATGTGGGTGCAATTGTGCTCATCTTCTCTTTCAGGACGCAAAAGGTTTCAGCCATCTCCTAAAAGGATGGGCAGGTTCTCAAAGAGCGTTTCTCAAGGGAAAGATGGCTGACGGACAACAGGACATGGATGGACAGAGGACAACCCACCCATGAGCGGCTGCTTGGGGGCAGCTCTGGCTGGGGTCTGCATGTCAAGGGCAAATGGTGGTACTCATTGTTACCGCCTTCCACCCACCACTCCGAGCTCATTTGTTCTAACACCACTTCTCCAGGATCAAACAGCTGAGGCTCCTCGTCGTTATCGGTTCCATACTCTACATCAATCTCTGTTGAGGGTCCAGTGGGCGACTTCACACGGTGTACGGTCTTGCTAAGTAAATACGATCCCTGCCCTGTTCCTGAAGTCATCTGGCTACGGAGCAAGGCCTCTCTCCTGAGTCGGTCACCATGGCCTTTGTGCGGTGTGCGACGTGCAACCACACTTACAGAACCAGGCCCAGTGTACAGGCTACTGTCAGAGTCCAACTCCACCTCCTCCTCATCCAGATAGTTGATGGTGTCCACTGTGTCAGCGTAGTGCACCCTGGGTCTAGTCCTGACTGGCACAGTCCCTTTGTACCTCACTACGGGCGAATCAGATTCCGTTTTATGTCCATGATTGTGATGTTGGGGGGAATGTCGACGACCCTCATGTCCATACTGGCGGCCCTTGCCAGAAGTAGTTCGGCCTGGGGACGGCCTAGTGTGGGATTCCGACTCGGTGTTGTCTTCCTCTTCCGTGACTTCTGGGATGCTGAAGAGCTGCTTGGTGTGGTAGGCCTGAGGGGGGAGCTTTATAATCCTCTCCAAAATTTCTTCATCGCTGTCAGGTTCCCACATTTCAGACTGGGGTTGTTTTAGAGGAGCATTGGGGGTTACCAGAGTAGGAAACGTGCAAGGTGATAGATTGAGAACATACAGATGAGGCAAAAGTTTTGTTTGGTGTCAATAGTGGAAAACAGAACAAAACAAGGAAAAGAAAAAAGAAAATTAAAATGCAACAGAGGAAATATAAGAACAGAAAGAGCGTAAATGACAACTACGGCTAACACTGTGTCCCCACTTATTAGGACAATCACAGCCAATCAGAACATGCTGGATGTTTAACATACAGTTAATACTGAGCAGGATTTTAAACCAGTGACATTTCACTGTGAGCATGATTACCTGGTGCAATACCATCAAAATGTCCTGAAACATTGCACGTACATACCCTGCCCACAGGAGCTGTACTGTAACCTCTGGATGGGATGTCAGCGATAGGCTCAGAGTACAGGTCTTCCTCCTCTTCTTCCAGTATGTCAGACAGATCAGACCGACTGCTCTCCCCATGGTAGTCTGGGGGAGGGTCCATAAGACCGCCAGCATACACCTGATAGCGTATCACAAAAACAGAAACTTTAACAGAGTTTTCTGAGACACTAGGACAGCGGTTTCCAATCTTGCTCCTAAAAGTCCACTTTCCTGCAGAATTCAATTGCAACTTGCCCCAACACACCCCAATCCCAAAGACCTTGATTAGCTGGTTCAAGTGTATTTAATTGGGGTTGGAGCTAAACTTTGTAAAAGAGTGACCCTCCAGGAGCGGGACTGGCCACCACTGCACTAGGACAACACAATGTTTCAATTAATTAAGGTGCTTCTCTGCTGAAAATAAATTAGTATAAAAAGGAAGGTACATCAGCTGTGAGGGCAATGGAAAGATACTTAACTTGAGCGCAGTCCAAAATGATAACGATTGAACAGGGACACACATGGTCTCCAGATTTGGTTTGGAAACTGACCTTTATTCGAGGTTGAGGTACAGGCCGCAGGAACTCCTCTATGGACACAAGCCTGGCATTTTCCCTGTCCTCCTCAGGCTCTGACTCAAAGGGTGACGGATTGGGAGGCCTCAGTGGGTGCGTATCTGGGACATCGAGAGGGTCCTTTCCTGGGATACTGACTTTGGGGCAGGTGGAACTGGGTGGTGGTGTGTGAAGTTTGGCACGGGGGTCCTCCAAGAAGTCGGAGAGGGAGGCAACAGGACGCTGGTCTCCTGGGCTGTCTGTCTCTCTGCCTGGGTTCTGCACAGCAGGAGCCACACTGGACTGCACTGGCACTGATGCAGCTACAACAACAGGTGCAGGTATGGGCACAGGCATGGTAGCAAGTGCTGGCACAACCACAGGACCTGGCACTGTCATGGACACTGGTGTGGGCATGGGTATTGGTGCGGTCAAGGAGGCAGGTACGGCCATGGACGTTGGCGTAGCAACAGGCACAGGCATGACCATGGGCGCAGGTGTAACCATAGGTGCAGATACACTCACCTGTTGATGGAAATGTCTTATTAGCTTACAAAGACTCCCAACTAATTTCCAACCCTTAACAGAACCCATACTTCCCAGATCTCTGCACACTCTGACAATGTATCTTAACTCAAGTACAACCAATTCTACATTACACTGTAATGAGGACAGGATGAAGCAGAAATCTCTTTATCATTTATGGATCTTGACAGCAAAAATCCCCATTCATTTTCACTATATGGAAAAAAGTAGCACGGACATTCTGCTAAACATTTCCTTTCTTAAACATGTAGATTTTTAGTTTAAACTCACCATTGAGTTAGAATTTGAGGCATATTGCTGCAGTGCCTCCTGAGCTGCCATGGGTGGAGCTGATGTTGGGTTTGCCCAGGCTTCTACATATGATGTAGGAGACGGAGGTGCCTCACGAGTGACTGCATTGGGTGTATTGACATAAACTCCCCGAATAGGACCAGTGGTGTGTTCGTCCAGTGCAGCAGCGTGTGGCAGAATGGGCATTTTGGCAGCAGAGAAAGATGTGGCACAGACAGCAGGATCTGGGTTGGCACTGGCCATGAGGACACTGGCGGTGGCTGGCACAGACTGGCATTGAGGCAGTGAGGCACCGGACATGATGGCAGGCAATTTGGCGGGCACATTAACCGGCAATGAGTCCACCGACTCACCAAAAGCTGACATGGTCCGTACAGTGAGCTCATGGGCCGCCTGTAATGTCTGGATCTGAGATGGACCAATCAGAGCACTGCCTGCCGTGGGTGACGACACCTCTAATACCTGAAGACAGAGGTGAGAGTGTTTTACATGCACACTTATTGTATATTATAACTGACTTTACAAAAGAATTCTTTGGTTCACCTTCTTCTTGTCAGCGTAGATGGTGTAGCCAGTGACTCGTACACCATTGGACGTCCCGGCAGCATCTATAGTAACGGGCAACCAGCTGATCTGAGCTATTCCCGGAGACGGGCCCTGTTCCAACTGCACATCCAGAGGAGCATCAGGAGGACCTGGAAAACAAGGGTAGGATTGAAGATCAAACCAAGGAACCAAAGGTACTTCACCAAGAAAAGAAACATCATCAGTGAATCTTTGCAACTGACCTGCAGTCAGGGTTGTGAAAGAGGTCACTGCGGTTTTGCGTTCTCGGCACTCCGGAGGTAGTTCCCAGGCTGTGCGGTGTGGCCTGGCCTCCACTTTAACGTTGTAATGCATGTTGGGTGTGAGGTTACTGAGGCACAGTGAATAACATCCCGCCTTTACCAGCTCACACTCCTCGTCGTTCAAAGACACAATGTGCACATAGTTACTGTTGCTAGGCAGCCAAGTTAGGCTGGCCGAGGTAGCCGTTACACGTTCAACATGCAGGTGAGTCGGTGCCACGCACACGTCCCGTCCGACTAGCATACTGCAACGCAGCTGATCCGAATTGCCACGCTCCGTCAGGCACTGCACCAAAATTCGATACGCTTTCTGCGCCAAATCCAGTCTCTCCAGAACAGCCTTTGTTTGGGTACCAAATGGCACGTTGACTCGCAGCTCGTGGTCCACGTAGACGTTATAGCTGAACACAGAACCCCAGCCGGCCGGGACCAGCGGAGACTCCCAGCCGATGATGACGCTCTTGGCTAACTGCTTGATTAGCGTTAGCTTGCGGGGGTAAGGCACAGTGTCCACCCCAACTTCCTCTAGATCCAAGTCTAAGCCGTTAGTGAGCGGGGCGGCCGGGGCAGGGTTAGCGGGGTTGGCTTTGGCATTGTCACCGGGAGCCGAGGCTGTCGTGGACGTCTCCGTCCTCTCGGAGGCGCTGTGGGCGAAACGCAAGTGGTGTTGGTGCAGCCGCTCGCTGCCACTGTGGAAGCTACTTTCTTGGAAGGAATTATGGGACACATCACCAGCCTGGTGAGGGTGTGAGCTCATGAAGTCATCATCTGACACGCGCTCCACAAAGTTGGAGGGAACTAAACCTCTTCTGCCGTCCATCAGCTCACCTACAGAGGGTGACAGATGCAATGTAACACAATAGTGTTGACTGTAGCTAGGATTGTTAAAGGAAATTTCAACCAGAATTTCTGAAGTGTAGAAGTGAAAACTTAATTTTATTAACACATTTTCTCAGCAAAAACTTATTTATAAAGACATTATTATAACAGTAACAACCAATCGGTATGCATTTTGATCAGTTTAGAACAATTTAAAAAATATATAATAAAATATATAACAAACATTTCCAGCATTTACGAAAAAAAGATTTTGATTTAAAAAAACATTTAAAAATTCAAAAACACTAATAAGATTATATTTGTAAACAATTTATAAACAAACTCAAATAAAATAAAATAAATTAAACAAATAATTATTAAACAATAATTATTCTTTACAAAAATCAATGATTTAAAAAATGTAAAAAAATATATTATAAATATTTACTTTTCAGCATTTATGAAAACCTGTTATTGCTTACTAAAAATCAAAGATTTCAAAAATATCTTTTTTTGAAAATGCTGTTAAACTGGAATAATTAATAACCTGCGTTAACATGCTACATTTGCCAGCACTAATATTAAGCTTGCTGATATTTTAAATATTACTGTGGGTTTCATTAGATAATAGAAGAAACTTAGTTTTCTAAGATCTGAGTACTAAACTGTTTTTTAAATTTGTTAAAACTTAAATAAATAAATAAAAATAAATAAATAAATAAATAAAAAATGGTTAAAAATTCCGGATAAAATATCCACATACTGAACGAGCACATAAAAACAAACAAACAAAAAAACTAACATGTCTGCTAACATGTATGCTAATTAAAAATAAATGCATATTTCTGATAAACCTTTGTGGTCTGGTTTTTATTGAACATGCAGATAACATCTTCTCGGGATTTTGAACATTCAATTTTTTCTTGCTCAACACTCTCAAGGATACACCGGTCTTTTCTGAGCGCAACAATTTTTTATTTTTATTTTTTTTAAATAATAAACGAATAAAAAAGGTAATGTAAGTAGTTAAAAATGTAATAAATAAACTCACCCTCATAGAAGCCGTCATCATCCATGTCTCCATAAACATAAATGTACTCTCCTGCTGTGAGGGGCAACTCGACCTCTGGGTTATCATTAGGACCATCATAAGGATTGTAACTGCATTTAGAAAATGAAACAAGCCACATTTAAAGTATGTCATTTGTTCGATGCTGATACATTCCAGTTTAATATGCAGAGATTGCATCATTCAAGTAAACCATTCAAGGGTTGATTTTCTCTATAAAACATAAACAGTCATATTGCATGACACAGCTGATAATCATGGCAGTTCAGCATACTGTTTACCTGTAACGTGCAATGAAGACCTGGAGTTTAGCTGCTCCTTTGCTGACTGAATACGGCGCTGGAGAAACATCAATATCCAGCTCCTCAACTTCACTAGCAGTGTCCACCTGAAACAAACAATACACACACTCAGCAATAATATCAGACAAACTAAATACTGAATAGGTGACAGAACAATGAATGCATTAAACAGGCTTTTGTCTCTGACAATTTGGTAATGAGACAAACTTGGATCAAACTTGTGGGTCGTAAAAAACAGGCCATAAATTAGTTGTAATATGGTACTAGGGTTATTATAGGTTATTATATATATTATATTTAACATATAATTGTGCATAGTTAGAATAGTAAAATCAGTAGGCTGATCAACTTTGAGATGTTTTGTTCATATATTATAGATTCAAAAACCATGAGCAAAACTGACCAACATTCAGCTAAATCACCAAAAATCAGTAACAACTACACATGCATTGCGCTCATTTACTTAGATAACATAAAAACGGTCCAATACCAGCTTCTCACGTTATGCAGCACAAGTAGAATAATCATTGGTAAATAATATTAACATAACTGTGGTTTAATAAACTTGCAGAGTCATCATCTAAATATAGTGCTTCCGTGAGTAAGAAGTAAATGGAGTCATGCAGGCAGTATTTATAGCTCAAGGGTAAAACCTTTTATGGATAATCACTTACAACTACTACAACCTTCATAATCCAGCAGCACTGCACAGGATTATCTCAATGAATATCAGCTTTAGACAGCTGCACGCGCGCCGAGAGCGTCTGCACTCTGACCCGGGAACAGTTTTTAAACTTCACAGCTAAAGCTCAAACAAACACTCCAAAAGTAAACTCTTTCATTAAATCAATCCAAGACAGAACCAACAAATGATCTGCATTCTAGATGATTCTGTACAAAAAAGAGCAGTGAAAGAAATGGCTGTATATTTTAAACTTTTTTTTTTTTATTCTATTTTTAATTTATCATTAATATACTATTGTAGTATTTCTTATATTTAAAATTTTAATTACATTTTTTTCCTGCTTTACATATACTTACATATAAATATATATATATATATAAATAAATATATATATATATATATATACACACACACACACAAACAATTAGTTTTAGTCACTTCATTATTTGTTTCTTTTTTTCTTAAATATGTCGATTTAGCATTTACAATCTTTTATAGCATTTTTTTTGGAGTTGTAGTTTTTAGTATTTATAATTTGTAAATAATTTTATCTTTAATTTTAATTAATTAATTAAATTTTTTTTAAATGTCTACTTAGTCCATTTCTTATTAATTTCTTATTATTTTATTATTATATTATTTTTGTCTATTTTTATTATTCCAGTGTATTTAATATTATATATATCAATGATTTGAACTACTAATATTTTTATTTCTTTTATTTATCATTTTTAATTCTGTAGTTTTAGAGACTTTTAATAATTTGCCAATGTACTAGAAACATGCATTTGTGAGTTTTATTGTAGTGGTATTTATATACTGCTACTATTATTATCTTAATTATATATTAATTATGAATATATAATTTTTTTGTTATATTTCAATTTTTTTTTTTACCCATCACATTTTCATTTCAGATTTAGTCATTCTGTTGTAATTTTTTTTTTTAAATAATATTATTTTTATATGGCTTTTTAGCCCTTTTTAGTAATTTTAGTACTTAAACTAAATAAAAAATGAACTAATTTAAAATATTTTTTTTATTTTATTTCAGTTCACATTTATTTTAATTACTATAAATATTTGTAACAGTTTTAGTTATTGATAACAACACTAATCTAGTTGTCTAATAAACCTGGCATTGTATATTACAAATATTGGACTTTTCGTAAGTCACTGGGTAAAAGCGACTGCTAAAATATAAACACTGTTTCCTCTCACCTCATGTGTAGGACTGGCCTTTCTGGGGCTGGCCGGGTGAGATCCAGCTGATTTGGGTGAGAGGTGTGTGGTCTCAGATCTAGGTGGCGTGGGGCTGGACGTGGAGCCGGACTTCACGCTGATGGCAGGCAGCTCTCTGTGTTTGACGGTCGGTGAGCGTTCGGGACGTGACAGTTCAGCCGCGTGTGGAGTGGAGCCCGTCCGCAAAACCGCAGCCACATCTAACATGCAACGAGTGCAGAGAAATGCAACTTGAAATATGGCTGATCATACATAATATTTATTATATAAACAGCTTTATATCAGGAGAAGTTATGTCTTCAATAAAATAAACATGCATATGTAAGTGTCCACAGATGTGGGATAATGCTTTGAGCTGCGGTTTACATGCATGTGTTCTACAGGTTAAAATCTAGGTTGATTAAATAAAAACCATCTGCTTGCATAAGGGTCACGACCCCTGTCGCTACATCAGAAATCATCCTTTAACCACCTTCTCCTTCCTCTGCTCACATTCATTCATTGTTTGCCTGCTATAAAATGACATTTTCTAAAAAAGGCTATATTGTAGTGAAATAATCAGAAAGCAGCAAATAAAAACACAAAAATGCAATGCAGTGCATGTTAAATTTAAACAAGCTGTTATTTGTGTGATAAACATAATAATACATCCAGACCTTCAGCAGACGATCAGGACTATGTTCAGAATGGAGTACTTACAGCAAACGGTGCAGTACATACTGCATTCGGTGTAATTTCGTGCTACACTGGCAGTCTGATTAAATAATGAGTCAAAACTTCACAAATGACAGCTGATATTCAGTTCATTAGTTGAGTGAACTGCATTGTGGGATAAATTGTTCTTTAGCACAGATCATTTTTGAAAAAGTAGTAGATCCTTCAGGAACTACTACCAGGACACTGCAAAAATGCTTGTTTCCAGCCAAAATAACTAAAAATTCTTAAATCAAGAAGGATTTTCTAGATAAGCAAAAAATATTGTCTTGTTTTCAGACAAAAGATGTGAAATTTAAGCGAGTTTTTACTCAGAACAAGCAAAATAATCTGCCAATGGGGTAAGCAAAATAATACTATTTCAAGTAGAAAACAAGATTATTTTGCTTGTTTCAAGCAAAAACTCACTTAATTTTGACTCGTTTTTTCTGAAAACAAGACAGTAACTGGTGCTTGTCTAGAAAATCCTTCTTGATTTAAGACTTTTTAGATATTTTGGATGGAAACAAGACAAAAAAAAAATTCAAAGTAAGAAAAGCATTTTTTTGCAGTGGAACTACCAGTCAAAACTTTGGAATTTTATTTTGTTTATTTCTTTTTTTTACATTCACTATAACTGCATTTATTTGTTAAAAAATTGAATTTATGTAGTATAATACAAAGGGTCACTTTTTTTTTTTTTTTTTTTTACCATAAATTTGGTGTATGGTGTAAAATAGCAAAAAAAAAAAAAAAAAATTAATAATATATAAATAGCATGAGAGAGATTTATCTTCACTCCTAGACACTTATTTTCATATAGTGTTATTTATTTAATATGAAATTAAAATTTTTTTTTTTTCCTAAGCAAATTGACAGAATTTGAAATCTGAGACTTTGTTTCATATCAAAAGTACCACAAAGCCTAGCCTATTGCTATTTATTGGAAGGAACACGCACTATGGACTGTCCATTCATCAAATGAAAACAGCATAGACCAAGAGATCGATTGTGATTTAAAAATCAAATTGGTTCATTAAAATGAGAATCTATTAAAATCAAGAAATCGATTTTTTTTTTTTACCCAGCCCTAGCGTATTCTGTTTTTTTTTTTTTAAAACACTGCGCTGTCGTCCTGTAGGTCCAAGATTAAAAATGAAAATGTGAACAAAAATAAAAGTAATTTAATGTGTTATTCTAATTAAAAATATGAAAATTAAAATGACAGGTAATAATCTATTTTGACAGATTTTTTACGACCCTGTCCGTCAAAATGACGGACAATGTTGAAGTCTAGCGCAACCTCTGCTTGGACGTGACAAGATAACGTGACAAACTTTGTGTCATCCATTTAAAACCGCTGAAAATTACATCATTTTAAGATTGCAATACTCAACTGTTTTTTTAAAGATATTTTGAGATAAAAACAAATCTGTGGTTCTTTTATGTGTCACACCATTGGACATTACGTCACACGACAGAAATGGCTGCTATTAAAGTATTTCTAGTTAATTTTGAACTTGTCAAAGGAGAAAGTCAGTTTAATTTTGATACCAATAATATCAACAATATCAACTAAATAATTTCCATCAACTAAATTCAGTATCTTAGTCAATCAGTATGTAACAGAAACTATTCTGCATGTGCAGCACAGCTAAATATTATTGATATTCAAACTATATTTATTAAGATGTAAATTAGTTTTTTAAACTTTTTTAAACTTATATTTTAAGGCATCATTTTGATTCTATTTAATCTCTGTATCGTTCTCTTAGGATTTCCTCCCTTCTGGTGGATCCCTGTTCAGTTTCTGTCTATATTTCTGTCTCCTCTCGCTTCCACTAATTTCTCTCCCTTAATTCTTTCCGTCTCCAAAACAAAGCATCACATTTTATACTTATTTTCATGAGACTTTATAACAGTACAAGTTTTTTGCAAAAACATCAGAAAATAGTTAGATTAATGCAATTGCATTTAAGAACCCTGAAATGACCAAAAAAGAATGAAAAGGAGTTAAACAAACCTTATTTACTCATTTAAAGTGCTTTTTAAAGAGACCTTGTCTTCTGGTGTGACATCTTTGTCCAGTACAGTATAGGCGTCTCATTTTCTGTCACACCATAGGACGTTCAGACTTTTGTGTTAATTAATGACCTTGCTATTCCATGCTAACCTGTCATTAGCAGTTAGCAATACACATTTGCATAATTTAGGGGGGTCACACCGAAGGACAACAACTTTTGTAGTGGTTACAAGACAGTTAAATATTTGAACAATTCTGAGACAAAAATTGTCATGGGCTTTACAGGGGACTTAAGTAACATGATCACAAATGGGGTCCTCCAACTAATTAAAGTTTTTTTTGGAATTGGTCGATTTAAAATCAGGATATGGTGTCACACCAGAGGACATGGTTTTCAAAGACAAAATATATCAAGCTCCTATGCTTTCAGAAATATATGAATGAAAAAATGACGGCATTTACTAAAATAGACACTTATGCCAGAGGTATTTATTAACATTTTTATGGTTTTCTTTTTAATTTATAAAAGTTGTAATTTATTAAACCATGCTTGAGACAGTCACACCACACTTTTATAACAACAGGACCACGTAGGACAAAGAAATGTTTAACGATTTACTGCATTTTACATAAGGACAATATTCATTTTATTCATTTTTAGTGACAGTGAAAATGCCATGTCACGTCAACAACCCATATACACATTATGGTAGTAATCCATTCTGAACATAGTCAAGCAGCAGCTATCAAGAAGCACAGATCACCACTGTGAATTCTGATTGGTCCATCAGAATAAAGCAGCCAATCATATCCTCACAAAGCTGAGAGACATGCAATGTGCTACCAACGGCATAAGTGATCACATGACAAAAACCAAATCATTTTCATAGACAAAAACAAAACCAAACCTATGTTAATGAGGTGAGATCTGCAAACCACCATCAACACATAAAACGGCAATCAAATCACAAAGCGGTTCGGGTTAGGGGTGGGCGTTATGATCGACTGCTATCTCACACTATATATACTGTCATATCGCCCAGCTCTAGCTCAGGACTGATCATAATAAACTCTTCATGGATGTGACCACTGCCGCCCACTGCTCACTCCACAGTCACACTCCATGTGTTATTCATGCAGGCGAACACGTGACGTCAACAGCCTAGAACCAAACCGAGTTCAATAGTACCAGGCTCAGAGGCGTCACAGAGGGCTTCATTACCCTCCAAACTCCAGAACGCGATGTCTTCCCATGAGGCATTTGTGCCTGGAAAAAGAGGGGATAATGCAGACGCAATCCACTTATGGATCTTAGACACTCATTCTTAGGCTGTGCTCCAAAACCTAGTGAGCTGCCAACCTAGCATGTTCAAGCACCATAGGTGTAAATCTGACATATAACCTGGTCCAAACAGTAAGCATCAATACTATGTTATCTTAAAATACAGCTTGTTTGGGCCAGATTCTATGGAAATATACTGTAGTGTGTAGGCAAACCCAGAATGCATTATAATCAATGATTATTATAGACTCATCATGGTTCAAAATTTTGGGGTCGGTAAGATTTTTAAATGTTTTAAAAAAAAGTCTTTTTTGCTCACCAAGGCTGCATTTATTTGCTCAAAAATACAATAAAAACTGTAATACTGTGAAATATTATTACAAATTAAAATAACTATTTTCAATGTGAATGTATTGTAAAATGTAATTTATTCCTGTGATCAAAGCTGATTTTTCAGCATTATTACTCCAGTCTTCAGTGTCACATGATCTGTCAGAAATCATTCTAATATGCTGATTTGCTGCTCAAGAAACTTCTTTTTGTTTTAATTATTTTCAATGTCAAAAACAGTTGTGCTGATGCATATTTTAGAGGAAAACATAATACATTTATCTTTTATAAATAGAAAATTCAAAAGAACAGCACTTTTTTGAAATAAAAAAAGTCCTTGCTGAATAAAAGTATTCATTTCTTTAAAATAAATAAATAAATAAATAAATAAAATAAAATAAAATAAAATAAAAAATCTTACTGGCCCCAAACTTACATATTGAATATTGAATCTAAAATAAAAAAATACATTCCTCAGATTTAAAAAGTAATTGTTTTTCGCTGCATATTAATATAATGGATAGGAGCATTATTATCTTAAAAACTAATGATAATGTCAAACGCCACTGGAATCAACTGTTGAGTCTTGGCGCACTTCACATATAAAAGTGTTGCTGCCTATGTTGAGCGTTTCAAATCATTTAACTACTTTTTAATTCAGAATGCTGAGTCTGATGCTTATGTAGACAGCAAGCTCACTAGGTTTTAACGAACCAATGCACAGTACCAATCTCTAACGATGCAGTTGATGTAAACAATCACAATTGATTATAAATCCACAACAAACTACACTGCAAAACACCAAAAAATGGTGGATTAAGGTTGTAAAACAGCAGTTTGTTTTGCAGCATTTCATCTCGAGGTGCAGAGCTGAAAGGAAAACCACCACTTTTGTTTAGGTCTACATTTCCAACAGGAATCAACAACACTAGAACTTAGTTATTTAAAGGGGTGCTATTATGCTTTTTCACTTTTTGAATTTTAGTCAGTGTGTGGTGTGCATGTTTGGGCATAGAAAAGATCTACAAAG
>JAHKKF010534920.1:8571-20166 GCA_019740295.1 Labeo calbasu
GGTTCAGGCTTTTAAAAAGCTGTCAATCAAAATATACTTGTCGGGCTCAGGGCGAATTCTGTCGGGCCTAACTTTTAAGGCCCGATTACAGCTCTAATACAAACTCACAAGTCCTACTTTTTCTTTCTCAGAATTGCGCGACTTAACCTCACAATTGCAAGTTATAAAAGTCAGAATTGAGTTTACTCATAATCCTGACTTTATATCTCAAAATATATTCCCTCAAAATTTCAGGGAATTTTACAAAATGTATTTCTTTATAACTCACAACTGCGAGTTCATATCATGCAATTCTGAGAAAGTCAGATTTATAAAAAAAATTTACTGTGACTTTTTATTGCATGACACAAACTCGAAATTCTTTTTTCTCAGAATTGCATGATATAAACTTGCAATTGCAAGTTATAAAGTTATACAAACTCAGAAACAGTCAAAATTGCGAGATATAAACTGGCTTTATTTCTCAGAATTGCGAGTTTGTCTTGCAATTCTGATTGTATAACTTGCAATTGCGAGTTTATATCATGCAATTCTGAGAAAAAAGATGATTTATAAAGTTATAAATCAAGCAAGTGAAGTGAGTTATAAAGTCAGAACTGCAAGACAAACACTTTTTGAGAGAAAAAGAAAACTTTTTCTCAGAATTGCATGCTATAAACTCACAATTACAAGTTATAAAGTCAGAATTGCGAGATATAAATTCACAAGTCTCAATTTTTTTCTTAGAATCGTGTGATATAAACTTAAAATTGAGATATATAAAATCACAATAAAGTCACAGATGTAAACTCGCAATTTTGAGACAAAAAGTCAGAACTATGAGAAAAAAGGTCGCAGTTGCCTTTTTTATTTTTTATTCAGTGGTGGAAACAAGTTTCTATATTAAATACATACACTCTATTAACATTTTTACATTATTTTATTTATGTAATGTGCAACTGTTAATACATTTGCACATGGTTTGCTATAATCACCACATAATCGAAGTGTAGTCTCACCTGACTAGGTCTCTCTGCAGTTCTTCATGGCATCCTGCCGTTTGAGTGACCTGAGTCAGCAGCACGAGCAGAGCTCTGATTCGGTCCAGCTCCAGAAACAGCACAGCCTCAGTTGAAGCACACAACCGGTTCCCAGCCTGCAACCTCTTCACCAGCACAGGATACAGGTCCCTGAAATAAAGGACACATCCACCGTCACTACAATCACATGCTTTGAACGCAGTCCCAAACACTTGTACCTTCACAGTTTCCAACGATTTTTTAACAACCACAGCTGTCTTCATTTGAAAGGGAAAGTGGTCATCCTCACGTGTACAGATTGCAAGCCTGTCCATAGCTGGCAGCCACTGCGAACAGCTTCAGCGCCTCTGTACTGCAGCGAAGAGCTTCACCTGCTTCCAGCAACATCTCTGATGGCTCCACAACCACAAAACGTGACAAAAGCTCCTTGCCTCCTAGAGAGTTCAGCTAAGAAACGCAGACCAATTAGGGCCTAGTTTGACTTAAAGATACTGTATACTAAAATGTACAATTTTAGAGTATAAAAACACCTTTAAGGAGGTTTTACTTTATAAGGGTCTAACCAAAGTATCAAAATTTGACATTAAAAGAGCATAGCCCTCAGCGAGAATATAGACATATTTCAGTACATATCATAGATCATAGTCATTTACTAAAGTGGGAGAGAGAACTGTCAATCTTGCAGTAAGTATTATAATCATGTACAATTAGTGGGTGCTTGACACTGTTAGCCTACACAATTTAGTGGATACTTACTATTCTAGCACAAGCATGCCTTCCAGCACTTGCTAAAACACGAAGCAGCTTCATCGCCAAGGCAACAGGCAACCCATACAAAGAGGAAGGAGCCTGTGAGGTGGCAGGAGGCCAGGAACAGGGGAGAAACTCAGAAATCACTGTGTTCATCAGCCGCGGACAGTCCAAGATCTGACAGGAGAGAAAGGTCTGAATTTTAATGAAAAACAACAGAAATTTGCGCAAACAATACGTAAATTGTGTCATTAGCCTAAATCTAAAGTAAAAACCCCAACGTAGCACTGAAGTTCAGGTTATGAGGTAATAGAAAAGTTCAGAGGGTTCAGAACAGTGTTATTTCTGTTAACTTAAACTAAAACTAAAACTATTAAAAATCATCAGTAATTAAAATAAAGCTGAAATAAAATAAAACATGAATATTAGACAAAAAATATAAATATTCGATTAAAAAATGTGAAATTTTGCCTTGGCTACTAACTGAAATAAATCAGTTGAAGTACTAAAATTACTGAAACTGAAATTAAAATAATATGTTTCAAAAAATAAGCATGTAATAAATGTTACTAAAATGAAAATTAAAACAAAAACTGAAAATATAAAGATAGAAGTGAACCTAAAATATTAATTAAAAACCCCCATAACATTAGATATTAGGTAAAAATAAAACAATTGTAAATAATTAAATTAATTAACGTAAATGTGTAAACAATTTAAAATGTTGTCTTGGCTACTAACTGCAATAAGCTGAACTATTAAAATCACTAATACTGAAAGTAAAATAATATTTTTAAATTAATAAAAATGACAATAGCACATAATAATGTTACTAAAATAAAAATTAAAATCAAAACTAAAAATAATAAAAATGAATCCAAAATATTAATAAATACTATAGCACAAGATATTAGATTTAGTTAAAAAAAACAAAAAAAAAAAGAAATATTGGATTAGAAAAAAGAAATGTTACCAATTGAAATACATAAGTTGAAGTACTAAAATGACTAAAACAAAGTAAAATAATATTTTTAAAAAATGAATATGATTAAATTAATAAATTAATAGAAATGACAACAGCACATAATAATGTTACTAAAATGAAAATTAAAAAAAAAAAAAAAAAAAAAATGTAAAAATAATGGTGAACCTAAATTATTAACAAANAAATGACAACAGCACATAATAATGTTACTAAAATGAAAATTAAAAAAAAAAAAAAAAAAAAATGTAAAAATAATGGTGAACCTAAATTATTAACAAACACCATAACATAAGATATTACATTTAAAAAAATTGAAATATTGGATTAAAAAGTTTAAATGTTGCCTTGGCAACAAACTGAAATAAACAATTTGGAGTTCTAAAATGACTAAAACTGAAAGTAAAACAAGATTTAAAAAATACATGAAAACATTACAATTGCACATAATAAAGTTACTAAAATGAAAATTAAAATGAAAA
This sequence comes from Labeo calbasu, assembly GCA_019740295.1. Taxonomy (NCBI): domain Eukaryota; kingdom Metazoa; phylum Chordata; class Actinopteri; order Cypriniformes; family Cyprinidae; genus Labeo; species Labeo calbasu. The sequence continues at coordinate 11,805 of JAHKKF010534920.1, forward strand.
CTAAAAATATAAAAAGTGAAAATGAATCCATAATATTAATAAATACCATAAAACACATTACATAAAAAATTAAATATTAGATTAAAACAAATTGAAATGTTGCCTTGGCAGCTCATTGAAATAAATAAGTTGAAGTACTAAAATTACTAAAACTAAAAGTAACATAATATTTTTTAAAAATTAATAAAATTACAATAGCACATAATAATGTTACTAAAATGACAATTCAAAATAAAACTGAAAATATAAAGATAAAAGTGAATCCAAAATATTAGATTAAAAAAAATTTAAATGTTGTCATGGCAACTAACTAAAATAAATAAGCTGAAGTCCTTAAATTACTAAAACTGAAAGTAAAATAATATTTACAACAATAAATTAATAAAAATGACAACAACACATAATAAAATTACTCAAATGAAAATTAAAATATAAAAATAAAAGTGAATCCAAAATATGAATAAATACCATAACATATGATATTAGATTAAATATAGTATGTTGTCTTGGCAACTCACTAAAATTAAAATTAAAATGAAAACTAAAAATATAATAATAAAAGTCAATTCAAAATATTAATAAATACCATAACATAAGAAATTAGATTAAAAAAATAGAAATATTGGATAAAAAAAAATAAATGTTGTCTTGGCAACTAAAATAAATAAGTTGAAGTACTTAAATGACTAAAACTGAAAGTAAAATCATATTTACAACAAATTAATAAAAATGACAACAGCACATAATAAAATTACTAAAATGAAAATGAAAATATACAAATTAATGAAACAAATAATTTGAAGTACTAAAATGACTAAGTAAAATAATATTTAAAAAAATATAATAATAATAATAAAAATGACAATAGCACATAAAGTTACTAAAATCCAAATTAAAATGAAAACTGAAAATATAAAATAAAAGTGAATCCAAAATATGAATAAATACCATAACATAAGATATAAGTTTAAAAAAAAAAAATATGACTCTAAAATGACTAAAACTGAAAGTAAAATAATACTTAAAAAAAATAAATTTATAAAAATGACAAGCACATAATAAAGTTACTAAATAAAAATGAAAACTGAAAATATTAAAATAAAAGCGAATTCATACATTCATATATAATACACACACATATATAAAATAACACTGGTTCAGAATTCAGCTACCTGTGTTGCTGCAGCAGTCGAGTGGCGAGCGATTCGAATCAGAACCTCCAGAATATCAAGAACAACCCGGGGTGAGGGCCGCACCACCTCCAGGATGTACCGCAACCGAGGAAGACCCTGCATCTTCAGAAAGCCCTGATGGCAACACAGAAACTTCAGTAATTCTGCATAACTAAGAGCAGCAACTAACATTGCAATCTTAGACCCCAGTTACCTTGACAACATCCTCCCTAGCAACATCATGATCTGTTTTCCTTTCCTCTTTCTCTTTAGCTGTTAATTTCATGGTTTCATCCAAGCCTTCATCATCCTCGTCCTCATCCTCCTGAGCAGTGGGCAGTAAAGGAAAGCTTGCCATCCCGAGCAGCCACGAGAAGGCACTATCTAAGCACTCCTAGGATAAGATAAATCAGAAATGATGTGGTTACTTATCGGCAAAAGTGCATAAGTGATATGTGAGATGACTGTCTCTTACTTCATCGTCAGATGAAACCAGCAGAGCTCGCAAGGCATGCGCCGCTGCTGACATCACACCCTCCACACTGTCATCCAGGGAGAACCGCAGAAGAAAGAGGAGTCCAGCATCCAATAAAGAAGACAAGACGCTGCCCTTCAGAGAGGAAATGTACCCACCAGCACGGGCCTGATGGAGAACGCAAACATACAGTGCTAATCAGGGCTGGGTTTTGACACAAATTTAATGATTTAATTTGATTCTGATTCACAATCTTGCGATTCGATTCGATTTCCGATTTGATTTGATATTGATTATTTTGAAAATATTTAAAAGTACAGTACATGCCAAAAAAAACAAAAATCTCTTTAACTAATGCTGTAAAATATACATGAGAGTCAGTTGGTAACACATTACTATAATATTGAAGATTAAAATGAACTGAACTGATCTGTATACAAACACTTAAATTACACTCACTGAAGTTTTTATAACAATTAAGTTACAATTACATAATTATATTTCTACTCCAATTAGTTTTTCTTTTTAATTATATGACTGTCTTAGTGCCACTTTAAAAAAATAAAAAAATCTAAGATTTCGAGTTTAAAGTCGAAATGTGAGAATAAAGTCGATATTACGAGAGTAAAATTGAAATTCTCAAAATTTCAACTTTATTCTTGTAATCTTGACTTCACTCACGAAACATTTTAACTTTATTCTTGAAATTTCGACTTTATTCTCAAAACATTTCAAATCTATTCTTGTATTTTCGACTTTATTCTTGTGATTTTGACTTTATTCTCAAAATAAAGAATTAGTTTTTCTTTTTAATTATATGACTGTCTTAGTGCCACTTTAAAAAAATAAAAGAAAATCTAAGATTTCGAGTTTAAAGTCGAAATGTGAGAATAAAGTCGATATTACGAGAGTAAAATTGAAATGTTTCAAGAATAAAGTCACAATATTTTGAGAAAAGTCAAAACTTTAATCTCGAGAATTAATTATTCATTCTTTTCTCAACTTTATTCTCGAAATTTCAAATTCATTCTCAAAACATTACAAATTCTCAAAATTTCGACTTTATTCTCTGAATTTTTACTTTATTCTTAAAACATTCTGACTTTATTCTTGTAATTTCAACTTTATTCTTGAACTATTTCAACTTTATTCTCAAAACACTGACTTTATTCTCAAAATGTAATTTTTATTCTCGAAATTTCAACTTTATTCACGAAACATTTTGACTTTATTCTCGAACTTTCGACTTTATTCTCAAAACATTTCGAATTTATTCTTGTATTTTTGACTTTATTCTTGTAATTTCAACTTTATTCTTGAACCATTTCAACTTTATTCTCAAAACATTCTGACTTTATTCTTCAAATTTCAACTTAAATTTCAAAATTTCGATTTTATTCTTAAAATTTTGACTTTATTCACAAAACATGGACTTTATTCTCAAAATTTCAACTTTATTCTTGTAATCTTGACTTCACTCACGAAACATTTTAACTTTATTCTTGAAATTTCGACTTCATTCTCAAAACATTTCAAATCTATTCTTGTATTTTCGACTTTATTCTTGTAATTTTGACTTTATTCTCAAAATTTCTCGAAACATTTTAACTTAAATCTCAAAATTTTGACTTTATTCAAAAAACATTGACTTTATTTTCAAAATTTCTATTCTCTATATTTTCTATTCAAAACTATTCTCGTAATTTTGACTTCATTCACAAAATATTTTGATTTTATTCTCATAATTTCAACTTTATTCTTGAAACATTTCGACTTTATTCTTGAAATTTCAACTTTTTTCTCAAAATTTTGATTTTATTCTCAATTTCGACTTTATTCTCGAAACAGTTTGACTTTATTCTTGAAATTTCGACTTTATTCTCAAAACATTTCGAATTTATTCTTGTATTTTCAACTTTATTCTCGTAATTTTGACTTTACCCTTTAAACATTTTGACTTCATTCTTAAAATTTTGACTTAAATCTCAAAATTTCGACTTTATTCTCGTAATTTTTACTTCACAAAACATTTTGACTTTACTCTCATAATTTCAGCTTTATTCTCGAAACATTTTGACTTTATTCTTGAAATTTCGACTTCATTCTCAAAACACTTTGAATTCATTCTCGTATTTTTGACTTTATTCTTGTAATTTTGAGTTTATTCTTTAACGATTTTAACTTTACTCTCAAAATTTTGACTTTAAAAAAAAAAACTTCTTGAAACATTTTCATTTCAAACCATTTCGACTTTATTCTCGAAATTTCGGCTTTATTCTCAAAACATTTCGAATCTATTCCTGTATTTTCGACTTTATTCTTGTAATTTCGACTTTATTCTCAAAATTTCAACTTTATTTTTCAAACATTTTAACTTAAATCTCAAAATTTCGATTTTATTCTCAAAATTTTGACTTTATTCACAAAACATTTCGAATTTATTCTTGTATTTTCAACTTTATTCTCGTAATTTTGACTTCACAAAACATTTTGACTTTACTCTCATAATTTCAACTTTACTCTTGAAACATTTTGACTTTATTCTTGAAATTTCGACTTTATTCTCAAAACACTATGAATTCATTCTCGTAATTTTGACTTTATTCTCGTAATTTTGAGTTTATTTAATTCTCGTAATTTATTGAGTTTAACGATTTTAACTTTACTCTCAAAATTTTGACTTTATTCTCGAAACATTTTAACTTAAATCTCAAAATTTTGATTTTATTCTCGTAATTTTGACTTCATTCACAAAACATTTTGATTTTATTTTCATAATTTCAACTTTATTCTCAAAACATTTTGAATTTATTCTTGTATTTTCAACTTTATTCTCGTAATTTTGACTTTACCCTTTAAACATTTTGACTTCATTCTCAAAATTTTGACTTAAATCTTAAAATTTCGACTTTATTCTCGTAATTTTTACTTCACAAAACATTTTGACTTTACTCTCATAATTTCAACTTTACTCTTGAAACATTTTGACTTTATTCTTGAAATTTCGACTTTATTCTCAAAACACTATGAATTCATTCTCGTAATTTTGACTTTATTCTCGTAATTTTNNAGTTTATTTAATTCTCGTAATTTATTGAGTTTAACGATTTTAACTTTACTCTCAAAATTTTGACTTTAAAAAAAACTTTTTGACTTTATTTTTAAAATTTCAACTTTATTCTCAAACCATTTCGACTTTATTCTCGAAATTTCGACTTTATTTTAAAAACATTTTGACTTCATTCTCGAAACATTTCGAATTTATTCTCGTAATTTCAACTTTATTCTCAAAATATTACGACTTTATTATCGCAATTTTTGATTGTTTTTTTTTTTTATTATTGTGGCACTAAAAAGCTTAAATTAAACATTGAACAACAGTAAAAAAAGAGGATCCAACATTTGCTCAAATCTACAGGCGATATAATAGCTTTTCACAGCAACTCAATGAACTTTTGTTTTAACTTTTAAATGTTTGTTTACTTTGGCGAGGACATTAGCCAGAGTGCTGACGGCCAGATTGCGCTGTTGGTTCAGCTGACTGCGAGAGAGGAGGAAAAGCTCTTGCAGCGAGTAGCCAGCCAGCTGGAAAAGAGGAGAGAGAGAAAATTATAGTTAGTATTACACATATACAACAACTACACACGCCTACATCTGACTAATACAAACACCTTTTAAAAAAAAGTACTAGCATCACTTCTAGTTTGCTGCCAGTCTAAAAACAATCCAGCAGATGAATTTAGCTGAACCCACTTACCTCTGGCTCCTCTCCATGGTGGTGCAGGCCTAAATGGGTGGGCAAGTCTTCGGTGGGTGGGACGAGAGTGCCAGCAAAATCAAAACGTGCTTGCATAGCCTGAAAATGTAATAAAGCATTAATGTAAAACAAGAACACAGAATGATTATTCAATAAAATTTCACCCCATTTTCTAAGTTTACTTGATTGTACCTTTCTGGTGCTCTGCTTCTTGGGTGCAGGAAGGTCTCTTATCCATTCCAATTTTTCTGGCTCCACCTTGTCCATGTGAAGCCATTCCTTTTGAGGCTTGACTGGCAGCTCTTCCTCTGTAAACAATAAACACCACCAATATTATAAATGATTAATAGTAATAGAGAGCAACAAAACCACTAGACTTTCAGTTAGTACATGATTATTGACATACACAGTACCACATGCTGATGGCAGTGCAACTACGGACTAACTGTTCTCCGAACAGTAACCCCTGATGTGCTTCATCCATAAACGTCAATGAGTTCCTCTTATCTCTATTACCTTAAAACAAATTGGTGCTTGTTCTAGCTAACTCGGCTCTAATCAGACTAATTGAAATTGATGCATCTGCCTTAGCATGCTGGGCTCACAGCTTAGCTGGACAGATCTGCAAAGTGTACAGTCCTGAATATGCGTGGCCAGTTCCAAGCTCAGGGTGAATAACGAACTGGAAACCTTCCAGCTTGTGCTGACAACACTGAGAAGACCACATCCAGTACATTAGCTTTATTTCTAATGCTGTATGCATACAGACCAGTCCCCATCATGAAACCAAAGCAATGCTGTGATATTGAGTAGCATGTGTCAAATACATCACAAACATGTGTAATAACATCTTTATAACATTTATTTGCAACGCAGTGGTATATTATTTCATCTGTTTTTGCTAAACAAGCTCTGAATTCACTTACTTGTAATTGGAGGTTGAACTGCAAGCTGATTCTCATCTTCATCATCATCCTCCATTGTATCCCTCTGAGATTCCTGAGCTTTTATTGTGTGGTCTCGCTCTGGAGAAGTGCTATTAGGCAGAGGTTCATTCAGGACATCTTCTCTTTGCACAGGACCGGATGCTGACTCAGACCCCGGGGTTCTCTGTGCCTTCCGAGATCTTACGAAGTCCACTAATCTAGGGTCTGACATAAAATGAAAACATTAGGTTGAAGTAAATAAAATGTCACTGTTATAGATGGCACGTTCCACAAATAGGGCAAAAAAATCTAAAATTGAAAACTTAAAACAAATAAAACAAAATATAGTCAAACAAAACGGTCAACGAAGGCTGCTTAAATTTTAGAAAACACCAATCTATATGGAACACCTCCTGACAAAATAAATAAATAAATAATATATACCAATCAAAAAGTTTGGTGTTGGTACGATTTTCTGATGTGTTTTTGTAAAAGATTTATGTTTACCAATGCTGCATTTGTTTCATAGAAAATACACAAAAAATTGTAACATTGTAAAATTTTGTTTCAATTTAAATTTTCAGAATTTTCAGAAGCCATAACTGTCTCTGGTGTCACATGATCCTTTAAAATGCATTCTAATATGTTGCTTTGGTGCTTAAATATTTCTTATTATCATCAATATGCTTAATATTTTTGTGGAAACTGTGATATATATATTTACAAGATTCTTTAACATATAAAAGGTAAAGTGGATTATTTGAAATATTAACATTAACATTATAAATGTCCTTACTGTAACTCAATTTAATGTATCCTTGCTCAATAAAACTATTAATTAAAAATTTTTTTTCTTTAAAACACTTTTGAATGTTAGTGTGCATAGTGTGTTAGTGTGCATCAAAATCTAATTTATAAAATTACTATGCTAGAATGGGTTTGCAAATAAAACAGTTGCACATTATAATAATTCAAAAGAATAGAGACCAAATAATACACTACCAGTCAAAAGTTTTTGAACAGTAAGATTTTTAATGTTTTTTTAAGTCTCTTCTGCTCACCAAGCCTGCATTTATTTGATCCAAAGTACAGCAAACAGTATTTTTACCATTTAAAATAACTATTCAAAGTTTAGAATATATTTTAAAATGTAATTTATTCCTGTCATCAAAGAAACCTGAAAAAATACAGTTTCAGCTCCTGTTTTATTTTTAACATAATAAAAACAAATGTTTTTTGAGCAGCAAATCAAATGTGACTGGAGTAATGATGCTAAAATTTCAGCTTTGAAATCACAGGAATAAATTACATTTTTTAAAATATATTCAAATAGAAAGCTATTTTTACTATTTTAATTCACAATTTTACTAATTGATTTGTACTTTGGATCAAATAAATTCAGGCCTGGTGAACAGAAGAGACTAGTGTACATTATATATTATATTTCCAACAAACTAATAAATATATTTGCTTACAGTGTTTATTTTCCTGTTTACATAGATGTCATTGTTTGATACACACTTGAAGATAATTCATGTCAGACATTAGAAGTGCCAATAGAAAATATTGAGCTTACCAAGCTGTGCCAGCAGTTTCCTCTGTTCCTCCAGTATCTCACTCTGGGACATCGCCTGCAACTTTGCCTGATTCTCCTCATGGATTTTCATTGTCTCCATGGCACTATTTGCAATCCCAAGTCCTTGACCTGTAAGTAGCGCAGGGCCACCAACACGACCTGTAACAGAAACCCAATCAGAAAATACATCATGCTTAAAGGGGTCATCAGATGCCCATTTTCTACAAGTTGATATGATTCTTTAGGATCTTAATGAAAAGTCTATAATATATTTTGGTTAACAATTCTCAAAAAACTGTGTAAAACAACACCCTTTTTACCTTGTCAAAACGAGCTATACAAAAATCAACCCATTCTGATTGTTCCTTTAAATGCAAATGAGCTCTGCTCGCCCCGCCCCTCTCTTCTCTCTGTGGAGTGACAAGCCTGTTTACTTTAGCCGCATTTAGCTGCTAA
>JAHKKF010534921.1:0-34058 GCA_019740295.1 Labeo calbasu
TTTTAAATCTAGCACGTATTGAAGGATCCTTTTGTTGGGTAAACAAGCTTTTAATAAAAGATACTTTCAGTAAAGCTCATTTGCCCATCGTAAAAAACAATGAAAAGAAAATTATGTTTGCTTAGATGTTGAACTTTCATAGCTCAGAGGATTTAATGGAGTTCTTAGCTTTGTTTTATGTGGGCATTAAGAAAATAGAGATACTGAAGATCAACAGAAATCTATTCTGAAACGTAAGACAAGAATACTGTGCTCTTATTCTAAGGAGAAATGTCTGTTTTATCTGCTTTAATCTCTGCTGGATCTTCATTGAAACTCACTGATGTCTATAGAAGAAACAACAGAGATGTGTACGGTCTCATTTGAGATGTTTCTATACGTTTTTCCTCGTAAAAAGAGCAGGACATCTGCGCTCTTAGCCTTATCTGTCAGTGAAGAATATTCACACATCATGTGAAAATAAAAGAGCAAGAAAATCAGTGCTAACGAAAAGAAATGAACAGCTTGTGGCAGGAAGAGGTACAAAGCCATGGAGGACGTCTGTAGTATGCAGAGCTGGAGATTCAGTAGTATGCTTGTTTCCAGCACCCAAAGACACACGCACATACACTGAAGGACAAGGGCACTAACAAGGCCATTTGTTTGAACTCTCACTCATCTAAAATATACATGCACGCTGAAATTAAACAAGCTCTATTGCTGCCTGCTTTAAACAGTGGCTTCATTATTTATTAATGGCATTCCCTGAAATTTCATTTCTGCTCTGTTTAAGATGAAAGCGGTGAATAAAGATGTCCACATGCAGAGAAAGAAACGGCTCGTCTCTGGGAGCCGCACCGTAGAGTGAATGATGAATCAGATGATGTCTTCTGCAAAGACTACAAGACAGCGCTAGAGGATGAAAAGACAGCATGTTGTGTAGATTAAGTCAGTCCTTTTTGTTAGAAGTAAAAGTATAAAAGAAGCCCAACATTTGCTGCACTATAGTCTAAGGCTGCGTCCGAAATCAAATACTGTCTGAGTAGGCATGTCTTTCGAATACGTAATTGCATTGTAGGGCTGTCCCAAAAAAAATCTAATTTCAAATATTCGTCAAATTTCAAATAAAAATCCACATTCAAATGCAAAACGTTGCATTCGAATTTTAGGTGTGCGTCAGGCAGTCAGTGGCGCACGAGATGCGATGACGATATAGGTAGGTGTCGTTGCATTTGAATGCTTTTCTTAGGCTATCCAGTTGAACCCACTGCACGTTGTTCATTCCAAATAATGTGGAAAAAGAGAGCATCAATGTGGAGAAGATGTTGTGTACGTCAAAGCTGAAACCAAACCGTTCACACAGAACGCATATTTTGCGCATTTTCTAGAAGGACATCTATCACCGTTGCACTGGCATCTCACACAAGAGAAGCCCTGTCCCAAATGGCACCCTAAACCAAAGCCACTAGATGGCAAGCCTGCAACCATTAGCTAAAAAAATTGTAACGGCTAAAGCTAACACTGCCTATGTGGGAAAGGAGACCAGAGACCATTTTCATTGGATGGATGTCAGTGGAAGAGAGGCTTCACTACGCTGAATAAACAGCTTTTTAGAGGAAACGGCTTATCATTTAATGAATCGACAGCCTATCTGCTAATCTCCAACATGTTTTACACTAAACAATACTTTTGGATTGAACTGTTTTTAGAGTTTATCACGGAAAAAAATGCAGTTTTATAAGAGAAGTGATTGACTTTTTGTGGCAGGTGGGATTCATCTTACGGCACTTCTCACTCATTCCTACGGTATCCGTAAACGGCGTTGTCATACAACTGTGAATTGAAATTCAGTGACGTCAAGGCTGTAATGTGATTGATCATTAAGGCACACGTGATCCAAATTAGCTGTTACGCTTTCTCCAATAGTAACTAATACAGACCCTCTTATCTCCCTATAGTAAGTGGAGTTAACGGACACGCGTACACAGCGGCCATTGTATGTCCGCAAGACCGCAAGTGGGTTGTGGCTAGAAGGGATACAGCTCCGACCAGAAACTAACAATGAAATGAATTGTTCTACCTATTGGATTGTGTTTTTTTTAACGTCTACACCTACCCCAACCCTAAACTTAGCCCTTACTATAATACAGAAACAGTTTTATTGTTGTACAGTTTGACAAAAGTAACGTTAGATTGATGTGGAGCTGTATTCCTTCTAGCCTTAACTGCGCAAGTGCACCTGAAGTGTTCCATTTGGGACAGGGCTAGAGTGGGATGTTTAGAGAGCCATTTAAAATGGTTATAAGTGGATTAGTCATATTTTGCTTGATGCGCCCTCTTGTGGCCTCAGGAGAGAAGCCAAAAGCTACCCCACCCCCACCCCCCCTTTCCATTTAAATTAGAATACAATTCGAATTTTGATAATTTTTAAGTATAAAATTCGAACTTAGTTTTTCAGCCATTTTGACAGCCCTTCACATTGTGAGTGCTAATAAAGCATACATATTCTATACAGTATGAATGAAATGCCGGCGTACTACATGTGTCATAATAGGTGTGTTCAACTTAACGCAGCGCTGTGCAACTCGATCAGATTCTGACTTGAAGCAGTGCATGCCGGTTAGAAATGATGTTACGTGTGTCATCAAAATAGCGCGATAGCAATTCGAGAGCAGCTGGCCGACTCAGCCGCCGCAGTTTCTGCGACACGGCTGTTTTACGATTGGCCAGATTCACCGCATGACACGATCACGTGTGTTCCGGGTTTATTCTAACATCCTCAAGCCCATCAAGACTTGATGGTTCCTTTTTCAAATCTCTTTGATCGCCATCTGTAGCCGCGCTTCAAGTCGAACACACCTATTGTCATTGTCACGTGACCAACTTAAATCCACTGCTGTGGCCTCATGGGACATTGCATGCACAAATAATTAAATGGAGATTTTTGCTTAAGTCAACCGCTTTTTAGATAAGTCTCCTTTAAGTTTAAGAAGAGATCTCAAGAACTTCACAAACTGAACATTAAGTCAAATGTCTCAATTTGAACTTATGAACAATCAAGTTTTTCAAGGATTGAGTCATAAACCATTATCATTGTGTCTTTCACGTACTGTTCCTGTAAAAAAGACAGAGACATTTGGATCACGACTGCTTCCAAGAGCTAACGATCTGCCCCGTGCACATGAACTGTCTGTATTACCGCATGTCAGCAGTTAAGTGTAACTCCAACCATTATCCTTAAAATAGACTTAAACTCTGGATTTCATGATCAGTGTTTTTGCTATCCTTTATTTAGCACCTTGTTTTACTTTATGTAATACTCCTAGGGGATTTTAGGAGAAGCATAAAGTTGATACCTATAGTAAATGAGGAATCTATGTACTGTACCCTATGGATGATCCTTGGGTAACCCGAGTTCAGTCCCGACTTGTTGCTCTCTCTCCCGTCCAGCTGTTTTGTGCTTCTTCCTCCTGCTGCCCTGTGTATTAAAGGGGAACAAAGATCAGAAAAATATCCTGAGCTGATTGCAGAAAGAACAAAACCTCTGAGCAATGAATTCTCCTTTAATTGAGTCTTGAATGATAGGCAAGCAAATTTTCTGTGCACATGGAATAAGCAGATGATCGGAGCCATTCTCGGTCTCACAAGGATCGCGTGCGCGTGTGTTTGGACCGGTCAGCTTGCGCTGCATGTACCGACGGCTCTGCTGTTCAGCTTCTTTTGGCAGGCCTCTTTGGCTCGGTCCATAATCCAGCAGGGCAGATGATGTGTTATATCTTTGAAAATGTGCAATAACTTACAGAGTACAAGCACACTGCATGGATTACGGATCCTACAATGCAATTCCCCTGACGTGAGCTTCACATTTTAATTTGATGTGTTGTTTTATTTATTCTGTATCATCACTGTATTCTGTGATTTTAATTAAATATCAGCTGAGAGTCTTCACAGTATTTCATCAGACTGCAACAAGACAAAATTAGAATGAAGGGAAATTTGTATATACCTTAAAAAATCTAGACGACATGAATTAAACATGCAGCATAGTTTGGTGAAATTTAATAATGTATGACAAAACAATAGCAAATAATTACAGTCATATCAGGGTCAGATGTATTTACTTATTTATTGTCTGCCATCTGTCATGCCATGTTTATTTACGTGGACTGTTCAATGCTACTCATGTATAAACATAACTATTGCATAATGTTGTGTAATGTAAATAGCCTAGAAAATGCATCCTTTACAGGAATTCCATTACTGGGCAGAATTGCAATATTATGACAAATCTTTATTGTTGATTTTCACTCTTGTAATGGTGATTATTAATTTAGATTTTTCTTTTTATCTGTGATGAAACGGCTCTTTGCGTGCTTGTAGGCTGCGCAGACAAAACAAGCTAAAACATTTTATACATGAATCTATTGCTTTTTATGCATTGGAAGAGCAAGACTTCACACTTGTAGCCTTAGTATCATGAGGAACAAAACAGCTGGCATTAATTGTGTACAAGAACGAGCAAAGGATGCTGCCCGTCCCTTCACAGATCTAAATGTAACGCCACAATAGTCACTTCCATTCACTTTCACATTTCACTTTAATTGCGACAGCCATCATATTTTCATTTTTTTTCATTTTTACTTGATTTATAAGTACATTATTTTGCTATTAGTCTGTTGTGCTCAGGACTTACAAAGCCAGAAAGAAAAAAATCAAATGATGAGCTGTATTGTAAAGCAGCATTCACACTCCAATCCAGAAGTCATGCTTTTGAGCAGACATGATATAACATGCCTGTGTGCAGCTTATTATTCAGTGAACAATGCTGTAATATTAAATACCTTCTTTCCAAGTCCATTTTATGTTATGAAGCTAAAAGGAAAATGTTCAAGTTTATGGTAATGAGAAGGGTGACAGTGGAGAACAGTGCATGTACAATACGCAGGCGTTTATAAATGTCCATGACTACTGCATGACTGTCATGAAGGCACTAGTTTATGAAAGTGACAAATTAATCATGCCGCTTCCTATTGCAGCCACTGACACATTACAAAACGCTGCCAGCAGCTCCAAGCTTTTGTTGCATGTGACACTAACGATATGCATGTTATGAATGCAAAGTCTTTTAGAGCAAGTTGATAGCAGCAGATCTGATATTGTATTAGCCACGAGGCACTACACGGTCGATAAAGATAAGGATAATATCAATTTTTCAGGTAGAACCTCTCTTTAATAAAGAATGAAAAGCTAGCCCAGAGTACAGTCCTATTCCTGAGATGATACTCTTTCTTTAGCTCCAAGTTTGCTTAAGATTTTGTAAAAATGAGAAATAACTAACAGTGAGAGAAAAAATCAATGTGATCACTTGCTTTTGGGAGAATATGATATATTCAAGTTTATAGTGAGATCTCTTGGGGATCATGGCAAATCTGAGCACAGTTTGAGACCTTGTTGAGGTCTCCTTTGAAACTCTGGAGGAGATTTGTGTGAGATTCTTCAAGTCTGTTTCTCAAGAGAAAAAATCTGAGGAACAGAGACTTGAGCAAAACATCTCTATTTAATCTCACTGGCACTCATGAGAAAGAGTGCCGATATTAAAGGGTTTCCTTGTGATTTTCATTCCTGTGGGTGTCCAAAATGGTCTTGCTTCCGTGTTATGCACATAAAAACAAACAAACAAAAAAAAAAGCATATTTTATAGCAGAAACGAAAGAAAACTTTTCCTGTTTTCATCAAATGACTTCATAAAGCAAGCCTTAAAAAGAAAGAAAAAGAAGACAAAGACAGCACTGGCTTTATTTCATATTCAGTTATTCACATTTGAACATTCGTTGTTCCTCCAGTTTTCCTCACACGGTTGTGTGGCCTTTTTGTTCGCTCCCCTGCCATTTCATTGTGGAGGCGAACACAGCTTCTGCGCTAATGCTTCCAGGATTTATTTTTAATCAGAGATTCTGCTGGGACAGACACGGAGCCAAACCGATGCGACGGCAACAGGTTTTGATGCTGGAACGGCTCCTTTAGCGGCCAACTGGGATCTGGAATATGTGCTTATTTAACGTCACTCCGCAGAAGAGGCGGGAGGGAGAGAGACGCAGATCTGAGGGCTTGATTGTCAGGAAAATGTAGCTCGGCTGACAGCAGACTGCTGACACAAGGAGAATATGAAAACCATTATTTCTCCCTCTTCCTCAGGTCTTGTTAGGATTTGTGGCTTGTGTACATTGTGACAGAGAAAATACGCAGGTTGGAGCCACAGTGTCTTCTTAGAGGTGAAGTCTGATTCTTTTTCTGTGTTAAAATACTTTCTCCTGTCTCACTTTATAGCAACAGATTGTTTGTTTTCCAAAATTTCAAATGTAAAATTATTTACTTTGATTCTCATCGCTCCAAGCCCGAATGCTGTCATTGTTTTCTGTGGAGAATTGTTCATGCGTTTTTCATACAACAGTTAATAGTGACCAATGCGCCGAAACGAAATTTCTCTGCCGACGCTTACAGCCGAATATTCAGAATGACATCTGCCCATACTGATAGTTTGGTAGTTTTGTCTCTCCCAACTAATGCTGTAAACAGGGAACCTCATCGTACATTACTACCCAGACAACACACGTACGTTTGCAAGATGTCTGTTAAAGATCACTTGATCTGGAAAACTTCTCCTGTGGACAAACATCTGACAGACGTCTGTAAAATGTAAGTTTCAGATACATTATAAATCATAAACATCTTAAAGACATCTATTTGACGTATTGCAGATGAGCAAACAGAGTAAAAAATACGTCTTGCAGATGTAAATGTAGACGCCAATAGACGTCTCCGAGATGTGCGTGTGCTATCAGGGTATGGTGTTACAGATTAAACTTTACAACAGGGCCCAAACTATTATATTCCACTGTTGTTTATTTTTAGATATAATAATTACACACACACACACACATACATAAAATGAAATGTTTGTATACAACTCAGTTGCTCATAAGGCACATAATGCAGTCTGTCAGGTCACATTTGAGAGCATCAAAATGGCATTTGTTGTTTGAATTTTGTGATAAAATGGACAGAATTTGAGAGCTGAGGCTTTGTTTCTTCTTAGAGTACAAAGCTTCTTTGTAATTATTGGATTACAAGAAATGTTTGGTGAAGGAAAAAACTGCAGATCTGGCAACGCTGTCTTCAACTGCAGTTTGGACTTTTGATTTTAAGTAAAACTTGCCCATAGTTCGACAGTTAGAGGTTTTTATCTTCTTCTTCCTGTGTTTCACCAAACTCTAGGATGTCTTCTCAGTTCTAATACTAATTCTGAATTTATTTTGATGGATGAGGAATATGTTAAAGTGCCCCTATTTTAAGGTTCCTAATATTGTTTTGAGAGTCTCCTAAAATAGGTTTACGTGCATGCAAGGTCAAACAATGCTTTCATTTTCTCAAAATATGCATTTCACCTCGCTTTCCAGTGATTGTTTGAAGCAGTTGTAAGATTTAGTCTCTCTAAATGCCTTTGTTCTGTGAGCCTGTCTGCTGTGATTGGTCTACTGCATGCGGCGCGTGTCAGAAACGATACGCCCATTGCCATAGTTTTGTATTTTGAACGCTCGATAGAAAATATAAACATTTATTATTTATCATAGTCGTAGGTTGTGATTCAGCGGAGACAGCCATCTTTCACGAGGAAGTGTTTTGTGATTCCCACTCCCCAAGTTTTAAAATGGCAGTCGTCAGTAAAAAGACGTGTTTGACTTGTTCGCAGCTGGCCAATGTAGAACATAGGCGGCAATTATGCGAATGTGCTACACGGTGACGTATAGCCATCACTGAAGTGGGATTTGTATTACAAACGACGCGTTCAGGCTGTTCAGAGCTGATTCTTTCTGTTGGGAGACAATAACGTTACTTCTCATGCACTTTCGGCTTTACAACTTTGCAGATCGTTTGCGTTCACTTACAGCTCCATTTCACACCGCACGAAAAGCAATAATCGAAATGGCATAATAGGGACACTTTAAATCCTCGCAGTCATGTTCTGCTCCAGTTTGACTCTTTAAATTTTACACAGTTTATTAGTAAGCCTACTAGGTACGATCCAGACTGATACCGACAGAATGTGATGATACAGCTGGTCATTACTTTATAGCATGCATTCAAACAAATGTACGTGCAGACAGCCTAGTCTAATCTGACAGCGACGTCTTTAAACATTTTAATGAGCAGGCCTTTCTGCACGACTTAGCCACTGCGGACCTGCTCAAAGTCAGTCTAATCCCTGCTGTTGAAGAAGCTTGGTCTTATTTTGTCAGTCTTTTAGTGCTGTCATTAATAAACAGGCCCCCCAAAAGCTGTTCGGCATAAAAACCATAGAGCCTAGATGTGCTTTGGAGCATGACGTTCAAAATCTGACTGGAGACTGAGACTGACTGGTTATGAATATGTGTACTCAGGCTGTTAGAAAAGCAAAATCAGATTATTATAAAAAGCAATTCTCTAATTGTTCTTCTAACTCGAGAACATTTTGGAGTACGGTAAAAGAGTCTGAGAATAAATCATTCCTACCTCAGGGACCTGCCTCGCTTAAAACAGGTTTGGTTTCAACTATGTAGATGCAACCCAAGGAACCCTGCTGTCTTAGATGCCTTAGACCCTTTTTCTACATCTATAGTGGAGATACCTAGAACATAAAGAAATAACAGCCTGGAAAACAGCCACTGTTTATAAGAATGGTGATAAAATGGATCCAAATTCATTCATTTCAGCCGATTTCAGTTCTGCCTTCTGTTGCAAAGGTTATAGAGAAATGAATTGCTAAACAATTAAAAGCTTTTCATAACACATTTTAGCACATCTTTTCTGATGTACATTCTGGTTTTCGTTCATCATTTAGTTGAATCGCGATGGCTGTAAAAGTTACAATAACAAGCTTATTTGCGCAATAGTATTGTGCAGCCGTAGCTTTTGATACACATCCATCATTCTTTTCTGATTATGTAGTATTTGTGCGTCTAATTTATCGTTTTCTTGGTTCTCTACTCACCTGTCTAATAGATCCCCGTGTGTAAAGATTATAAGCAACAGCTATCTGAGGCACTAGCTGTTAGCAGAGGTGTTCCTCAAGGCTCTGTGTTAGTGTCAACCTTGTTTTCCGCTGATATTAATAGTATCCTTCAGACTGTCTCCCACAGGAAAACCTATATTCATCTACTGTATGTGGGGATGATTCCATTCTATAGTCTGCAGGATCATCATTTAACAGTGTTTTAATACATTTACAGTTTTTGTCATTACGGTTTTAATGACTTGTCTTGAATGGCACAAAAACAAAGTTAATTTGGGTATGTCCTTGAATGGGTCAGAATTCAAAGTGGGAACCTCCTATAAATATCTTGAGATTTGACTTGATAGTTTTTTTAACTTTCACTGATCATATAATTATCAATCTTCAGAAGAAAGTTAAAACTAGACTTGGCTTCTTATATACCAAAATAGATCTGCGATGACTATCAGCCAAGACTCATAGTGGCTGAATCCACTATTTTACCGTTGTTTGACTGTGGTGATGTGATGAATAGAAATGCATGCAAAGGTGTTCTAGAGCAATTAGATGTGTTATGTCACGCAGCTATTAGATTGATTACTAACGCTCCTTACAGAACGTATTATTGTGAATTATATTTCTTTTTAAATTCAACATCATTACATATTAGACAGGAACTGCACTGTTGTATTTTTTATCTGTGAAGGTTCTGTTAGTTTTGTCTCCCACACACCCTCGACATATAACGCAGCCTCATGATGGAATGTGCACAACTACGTCATCTAATCATATTCTTGGTTTGCAGTCGTTCTGCTTTTCTGCTCCAAATGATTGGAAAATGCTATACAAAATAATTGAAAAATAGATGTGTATTTACATATAGTTATAGTAGGTGGATATAAAATACAGTTTGTACAGTATAAAAACCATTACATCTATGGAATGAACCCATAAAACATGGAAACCCAACTCGTGTGCGTTGTGTTTTGATGAATTGTTCGTGTATAATGATATGCACGTCTGTATGTCTTCCAGGAGATTGATATTCTCCTGCCAGGCTGTTGTTGTAAAAAAGAATTCATTCTTAAGTGGTTAAAATAAGGTTAATAATAAATTACTGGCAGGCCTTGATTAAGCACACAGAGAGCCCTGGGGCTGTAACAAACCCAAGGGCCCCTTCATAGTAGCCTATCTTGGTGCCACAATGCTTTCTACCACAGGAATAATTAGTTTTTTGTTTTTTTTAATCTAATATCCAGCACACCGAGTTACAATGAGTATGCATATTAAATATTTCAGGCTGCAGCACATTCAAAGCATAAATGCAATAACACCAGGTTTCCAGAAACAGCAACAACTTTTAAGCATTTAGGTTTAGTTTTATAAGTACCATCTTCATTTTGGCCCAGTAAGTGGAGAATCATCAGGGCTTGACGTGGGTCTAACATACGGCTCACACATTCCTCCGTAAACGTTTTGCTGGGTTTGCGGCCTTTAAATTGGAATAAATAAATGATTTATTAATAATCAAGGACAGAAGCAAATAACTATTTTTGAATATTCTGCAAATGCATTTGACAGTATTAGTGTCCCATTATAATTGCAAGCTCTTAATTATTGTATTAGAATTGTACTTAAATCTTTTTTTGTTTTTCAGAACTATTGTTGAATGCAGAGTTAACGGTTGTTTTCCTAAGATCACGCTCCTCATTAATGTGGTTTTATGGTTTCTATAACAACAAGAAAATTTATAATAAGAAGTAGCCTATAAAAATAGTGGCATTACTAAAAAATACCATAATACCATATTTCTACAGTGTCATTAACTGTATGGTAATTACTGTTTTGTACAGTTTACCACGACACTTCAGTTTACATGTTCAGAGCTCTTCGATCTATTTCAGCCCCCTTCAGCACAGCCTTTAATAAGTGAGATTTCATTAATGCGTTATCGTGTTAACGTCAACAATTTGCTGTCTGACACATTTTTCCACTCCCTTTTGATTAACAGCATATAATCGGCCCTCGTTATTGGCTGTTTTCAAATAATCGTCGATGACCGATACATCAGGACATCCCTACAATAAAGTATTATAAAAGCATTTTTTTATATCTTTGGGTTCATTATTAAATAAAATAGTTGAATTGTGGTGTGTTTGATCATATTGCGGTTGCAGCTGGATAAACCTGCATTAGGACACTTACAGTGTCTAATCTGAAAAGCTGAAATGTTTTACTTCACAAGTTTTTCAGTGTCTTTTGTAGAAGTAAACTGATAGATTGATAGTAGTTGTATGCATAGATATTTGACTGGCAGCGCCTGCCTCAGTGAATTGATGGATGGTTGGATTAGGCAAATCTTTTAACGCTATTTGAAATCCACATTGGGAGCTGGATAAAGAGACCTCTCATTCCCAAAACATCAATCCAAAAGCACAGCGACTTACCAGTGTCTCTCAGCCCTGTTCCTCCGTCTCCCGCCGCAGCTTTCGCTCACCCTTTAATCACTCTGTTTCCTCAGTTACTTGTAAACGTCCATCATCATTCCCATCTCTCTCTCTCTCTCTCTCCTGCATCTGACATTTTCCGTTCCCAAAATATTTACAGCAACGCATTGGCTGACAGAGAAGCTGTAACGGCGTGTAACGACTTTACTTCTAACTCTGCCGTTTCCACAGGGGACGCTGCAGTCCACACGCAATCACATAAATTTGAGTTTTAACACTGCTTGCAATTCATTTCTCACAAAGGCAAAATACAAACTTCAAGATACAGTTACACATAAGAAAGCATTTATTTAAACGTATGTATGTATTTATTAATGATACTTTAACAGGAAAAAGTGACATGATGACACAATTTTAGGTCAAGACAGGCAAACCATTATTTATTTATTTATCTATTTATTTATTTATTTTCATGCACTGGTCAGTTTTGAGATTTGGGGCTATTTAGGCAACAGAACCTCTACATAGACTAATAACGAAAATAAACACTTCTTACCTTCAA
Source organism: Labeo calbasu (assembly GCA_019740295.1). Lineage (NCBI taxonomy): Eukaryota > Metazoa > Chordata > Actinopteri > Cypriniformes > Cyprinidae > Labeo > Labeo calbasu. The sequence continues at coordinate 12,017 of JAHKKF010534921.1, forward strand.
TAAACACTTGTCTTGATCACACATCCAAACATCTTCAGTGGCCATGTGGGATCTGTATATGCTATAATATAAAGCACACTGAAAGGAAGTCAAAACAGTTTTGCAGATCATTAAATATTTCTATATAAACTAATAAATTGCTAAAATTATTGTGAATGCGTGGCTAGCTGTCACACTATTTACATGTAAATGTTTTTGCCGTGAATGTTTCTCAGAGTGAGGTTTTTAAGTCAATTTCTATATATACTAATACTCTGAAGTCTTGAATATAAAAATGCTATTGAACATTTCCATTAATTCATAGGGATACATTGCATTGAACACATGTGGATCTATACCGGGTATGTTGTCATACTATATGGGGTAAATAGTTACAACAGGAACCTGCCATATATTGACAATAATTTGAGAAGGATATCCTTCCTTAAATATGAAATACTATCTAATGTAATAAAATATATCTTTAAAAACATATCTGTGTTTAAAATCTATAAGCTATTTAATGGCTTTTCAGCTAAATTTCAGTAGAAGGCTACAAATTAAGAGAGAAAATCAATTTATAAAACAGATAACATGTTATGGCCAAAAAATTGGACAACATAACAACGTGTGAAAAAGAGGCCTGAATGCTTTCTAAATGCATCATAGTTGATTGTAAATCAATAAGTGTTAAATGTGACATTTGCCATTTTTCCTTACTTTTTCATGTTTTTGTAGATATACAGGAAATAAGTATTTTCAGGCCTTATAGTATGGCTTCTTGTGTGTATTATTTATTTATTTTTTTTCAAATCCAATACAGTGTTACTATATGCTACCAAGTGGCAGCAGGGATGAGCAGAGATCATTTTATTTCACTGTGAGTTTCAGTGGTAGATGCTGAGGCGACGCATATGCAGTCACTCACTTGTTTCTGCGGTCCGTCCCAGAGTCCCTGGATGTAAATTGATATAGTCTTGTCCTGCCCTCCCACTGGCAGGAATATTGGAAAGGAGAGCGAGCAAGACACCCCAAGGCGACAGCCTGTCTGGACAGCCCCATTTTTACGGGTCCCCTCGTGACTAAACCACACTCCTTGCTCGCCTCCACACACGTGCACCCAAACATCTCATATACACACAGAGCATGGCATGCATACACATATGACATATAGACATACAAACATCCACATAGCAGCATACTGTATGTGCACACATGCATACAATGACACCAGCTGTGTGGATGCTCCAATTACAGTCAATCTCCTGCTCTCATAGCTGTGGTGGCTCTAGTGATGTCTGTGTCTGACACACATAATCTACGTAATCTCTATCTGAAACACTGAAATATTGACACTAGTGGCACTAAAACATAAAGAACTTGTGTTCCTTTTACAAATTTTGAATACAGATTATAGATTCATTTATTTTCACATGGTTCCTTGAACAATTTCAAAACACCTGGAACAACCAGATCTATATGTATGGCTTTTCTGACGTAGCAAACTTGCTCGTAGCTGATCTGGTGCACTTAGGTACGAGTCCCGTTTGCTTTTATTAACACTAGTGGTTAGGTTTAGAATAGCGTTTAATGTAGGGGGTACGTCATTTTCATAGACTGTAAAAAAGTTGGACGACGCGTCACCGCTTCATTTGGAGCCCGAGTCTGCGCAGTAAAGATTCGTTTGGAGTCCCGGCCAACTCTCGCAGACCCAGTCGCAAGAACACAATCATGACACCACACCCTATTTTTTGTAGCGTCAAATAACTACCTAATAGCGAATTTATTCGAAAAACTAACACTTGAACATAAATCAGCATGATAATACCTCAAACGATAGAAACCATCTTTGGAAAAAATTCTTTGAAGTGTAATTCGATTATTTATTTTGGCCTACGTCCCATTAGATTACATGGAGAGGGCGTGGTTTTTGACCTATACTGCAGCCTGCCACCGGGGGGCGATCAAAACATTTTGGCTTCACTTTTCAGGTCTCACTTGGTTGCGGCACACTTGTTCTTTTTGAAATACCATAAAGCATTAACCGTTTAGTGACACTCAACAGACGTTTACTTTCTGAACTGCCATGATAAGTACAACAATAAGTACAACTAACGTAATAACACGTTGCCAGATTCAGTCGTTTCTGAGATAACTGAACACACTTTTATTGCCACTTTTGCAGAAATGTCACTACATGCATATTTTTAAAGAGTATTTCATCAATAAACTGTGAGTCGTTCTTGCACATGTAAAGCGCTGCCAAAATCCTGGGATGTTTTGTGTGGTTGCTTTTCAGTTTTTTAAGGTATTCTTATCACATTTTAACAGTAATGTTACAAAATAACATTCCCCAACTAAAGCCCCCAGGTTGGAAACCCTGCTCTAGAAAATATGGGTTAATATTATGTCTCTGCTGCCAGGTGAGGCTGAACGTAAAAGAGTGTGAACCTTGTAAGCGAAAACACCTGCTTAATCCAGATGGTCACAATCACATATGTTTACTAATCCCTCCCATCTCTCTCAATCCTTCATCTCTGTACTGTATGAAGTGACCCAAATACACAATATTGGTTGGCAGTCTCATCTGACCAGATGTTTCATTTAAAACACAACATAATCACGTATAAACAGACATGCACTGCATTTACACTAACCCTTAGTTCCAAATTAACCCTACTGTATTTATACTGTTTTGACAATTATACTTTTCTTTTACCCTAAAACCACTTTTTGCCCTAAAGCCTCCACCTACGTCATTAGATTTATTCACATGAATCCTCATCAAGACTGTCATTTCAAAAAGACATCGGAAGATTTACACCAATTAAATGCTCTGGTGTTGCCCATTTTGACTACCTGACCTGTATCTACACAATGTCCAAACCTAACAACAGATTCTGAGGATGCACACCAAGTTGTGTCAAAATCTGCCCAACTAAAAACCTATTATAAATCTGCAACAGTATCTACAGAAAGCAAAACTAAATTTGATGTGTGTCTAGTACTATCTTAGCCATGAAAAATCAATCGTACAAACGTTATGAATGAACGTTATGATATATAGCACACGCGTACAAGGTAAAGAGGCTATGTACAATATTTGGCAAGAATCGGCCAAACGCTGGAGCTACAGTAAGCTAATGAACATTTTTGCTAATAATTTTTGAATTATGATGGCTAGAAAAAAAAGGAAGGCTGTAATACAAAAACAAGACCTTTTAGGTCTTATATTTGCCATCAGAGTGAATGGCTGAATTTTATAATTAGATGATTATGTATTTAAAAAGATACTGATAAGATAATCCAAGAGGAAAACGCCATTTTATGTCAGTCTTTCTAAATCAAAGCGTTCTAATATTTCATGATTAGTGCACCAGTAATTGAGGCCATCGGTTCAAACTTCAATTGAACTGCAACTGTGCAAAATGGTTTAAACATTCAGCATGACTAAGCAATTTTGGACTTGATTTAATTAACATGTATTGCCATGTATATGGTGTTGGCCTTTCATTGACTTTTATTGGAACATAAAAATCTATCCAGGGTATTAACTTGCTAACTAACGTGTGTTTCTCTGTCTCTTTCCTTTTTTCCAGGGCGAAAGAAAACGCACCACAAGTCCAAATGGACTTCTGAATCATTTGCTGTAAAGAACCATTATATTGGTTGAATTGTGCTTTAAAAGGCAAGTGGAGGCTAGGAGAGCTTGCTGGTTGCATGATGGCTCCTGAAGGTATAGGAGAGCTTCGAGACTTGCTCTTCTTCCTGCTCCTGTGCCTCACATTACTGGCTGAGCTACTGGAGATGACTGCAGCTTCCTCACAGGGACTGGATGGCGATAGCGACATAGTGTGTCCATCTGTGTGTCGCTGCGATGAGGACTTTATTTACTGCAACGACCGCGGACTGAGCGCAATCCCACCTCTACCGCCGTCTGCAACCGTCCTTTACCTTCAGAACAATCACATTGACAACGCAGGGCTTCCTAGGTCCTTGGAGCATCACACCACCGTGCGTGTTATATATCTCTATGATAATGAGCTCGATGACTTTCCCATGCATTTGCCACCTTCATTAAGAGAGCTTCACCTCCAGGACAACAACATTAGGGTGTTGCCGAGGGCCGCGCTCGCTAGACTTCCGCTGCTCGAAAAGTTGCATCTGGACGACAACTCTGTTTCTACAGTGAGCATTGAGGACCAGGCCTTTGCGGACAACCCTCGATTGCGCCTCCTCTTCCTTTCCAGAAACCACCTTTCCAGCATCCCATCTGGTCTTCCTGCCTCACTCGAAGAGCTCCGTTTAGACGACAACCGAATCTCTACTATTCCCACTCACGCCTTCCGAGGTTTGTCCTCCTTACGTCGCCTGGTCTTGGATGGTAATCTTTTAGCTAATCAACGCATTGCTGACGATACCTTCTCGCGCTTGTCAAACCTAACAGAACTCTCCCTGGTCCGTAATTCGCTTCAGACACCCCCTCTCAACTTGCCCAGTGCCCACCTGCAGAGACTGTCCCTTCAGGACAATAACCTCATACACATGCCTCGGGGCTCACTTGACGGAATGCGCAGACTACAGCGCCTAGATCTTTCTGGAAACAATCTGACTACCCTTCCCAGAGGATTGTTCAGGGACTTGGAGAGCCTGGGGCAACTGCTTGTGCGAGGAAACCCTTGGCACTGTGGTTGCAACTTGCGCTGGCTGCACGACTGGCTGGAAGCGAAGGGGAATACAATTACGGTGAGAGGTTTTATCTGCCAGACACCAGAGCGAGTCCGAGACATGGCGCTTAGAGACCTCACAAATCAGATGGATGAGTGTGAGTTGGCCGCTGCTGCCGGTGGTACAGGAGGAGTAGGTACGGGAGTTGGCGTCGGTGGTAACAGGGTGAGCGGAGGAGCGGCAGGAGCCGTTTCTACCACTCTTTCGCCCCCTCAAGGCTCCCTGTTTACTCTTAGGTCCAAGCGACCGGGCCTCGGCCTCCCAGAAACAGGGTTGGACTACACATTAAGCAGCAGCGGTGTGGGCAAGAACCTGGCCCTGAATGTGAAACCCCTTTCCCATGACAGTATCCGTGTTACTTGGAGCGTAGCGCAAACATCTTCTTCCTTTCGATTAAGCTGGCTTCGCCTGGGAACCAGCTCCGCCATGGGCTCCATCACGGAAACCTTGGTTAGAGGTGACCGGCGGGAGTACCTTCTCACTTCCCTGCAACCTGCTTCCAGCTACATCATCTGCATGGTGCCTCTGGTGTCTAACAGCGGAAGCAGGAGTAGTTTGCCCGGAGGGGACGCAGAACCAAACGAGGTGTCGGTTTGTGCCAGAACAGAGACGTCTGATCCTAGCCACACTGTCGATGAAGGTGAAGACGAGGGCTCTGATCAAATGACTTCTCTTCCGCTTGCAGGAATCATCGGAGGTGCTACGGCAATAGTTTCCCTTGCTCTGATCATTGCCATTTTCTGCTGGTATGGGCACCGTGCAGGACATTTCACGTCCCGAGACCATTACAGCCATAACAGCTCTCGCAAAAGCAAACACTATGATGACTACATCGAGTCAGGCACAAAGAAAGACAACACCATCTTAGAGATCAGAGGTCCAGGATTCCAGATGACACCGATGGCAACACGACAGCCCCTTCAGCCGAAACCGGTGAGAGAGGATTACATTATACACACCATCTTCCCCTCGAATGGCACAGGTCTATACAAGCCACCCCAAAACATGACCAACTCCGGCTACGGCACCAACCGCGGCTATAGAGAAGGAGGCATTCCAGATATAGATTACTCTTACACATGATAGCTTTGATTTAGAAACCACAATTAGGAGTCATGTACTGCATAGATACACAGTTTTTAATCAACATGGGCTCTGCAGAATCCCTTTGTGCCTTCTGGTCTCCATTACAATGTAGCCTGCTGTTCATGACACTATAAAACTTTTAATTGGCCCAGATGCTTATAGGAAGCATTATAAATGTGGTGCCAGGAGGCGATGATGCCATTTCAGGTGGTGATACCAAATGCTATTTTCACCTCCCGGTGTAATGATCAGTGTCCCTGACATTGCTGTTTTATCCCTGGCTGGTGCACTGAGGTGGATTCAAGGGCAGCCCACACCGCCTTCAGCTCACAGACTGTTCACAGAGCTCAGTGCATATATGGGAGAGAGGAAGTCTTCTCGTAGGAAAGAACCAACCTGCTGTACATTGTGATATTTTTGTCTCCTACGAGAGTCAAGGATTTGAACCAGGAGCGACAGGAATCCTGCATCAAGCAAGCTGACCTCTTTGCTCAGAGGAAACTGGAAATGTGTCGCTGCAAGCGATCCTCCTGGAAAGTGCACGGGCTCACATGCGCGCTTGTGTTTTGGAGATATGAGCTGCAGAACACGACTGCTATTCCTAATCAAGTCGGAATGTCTGGACCAAGCAGAGACACGGCCCTCAAAAACTACAGCAAGGTTTGAAATGCCTCAAAGACTACATTCATTTGAAATCTTATACACTTGAAAGCTGCCTGATACTACTATGATAACATCCAGCGAGTGTCATGGTGACTGTTTTAGTTTCAGACTGGTGTAAAGTTGAGAGGACGAATGAAATCTGTTTATGTGTCTTGAGGAACTTTCGATTTTTAAAAATTGCAACTGAACCCTGGTGTGTTGATAGAGGCAAACAATGCAAGTTAGATATTGGACATTGTCATAACTCTGTTCCCTAGTTGTTTACTCTTTTTTTTTCATTGTTTGCTCTTTTTAAATTTGTTTCACTTTAATTTTTAAGTCATATAGCCCTGCTGATAGTTATATTATAATTTTCAAACAAGGGCATCACTAATGTAAAGGAACCTTCTCCAACAAAAACACAAAACTTGCTTGTTTTCGATGGATTGTCCCCTATAATGCACAGTTCTTTTAAGGTGGCTCATTGTTTGTAGGCTTAGCCACATTCTTAGCACAAAGTACATTCTATAAATCACATCTCCAAATGTCACTGTAGATAAAGATATGGCCTCGCTGCTAAACACAGCGGCTGTACTGCTATGATTCTTAGGGAGAGGAGGGAGGGTGTTCGAGGGGAAACCAGGAATATGAACCATAACACTGTGGACCATCACTGTGGGAGACAGAGAGTGCATCAGAATGTTGTATAATTTTGTAAGGCGGATGCATTTTTGATTAAAAAAATGACATTTTTTCCTTGTGTAGAAATCAAGCAGTTTGTCAGTGTCTTCAACCCATTCATTTAAGTCAACAGCGGAACAGAACACTAATTAAGGAACACTTATCAGACAGTTTACGCAATTGTTCTGAGGTAGACCGAGGGAAAAGTTATGCGTGCGTTTTACGAAAGACCTCCCCAGAGTCTCCGTGACATTTCTGTTCTGATCTGCTATATTCACGTATTTGAGGACAGCTTACACTGCCGTGTATTTTATGTACTATTTGGCATTGTAGTGTACTTGTCAGAAACAGGAAAGGAAAGATGGATAGAGAGAGAGAGAGAGATAGAAGTAGAAGTAGAATATTCCATACTGAGAAAAAGCAAGAAATTCTACACATAAAACAGAGATTTGATATTAAAGCAGAGGCCTAACGGAATGAAGCCTGCGGTGTTGAACTGTGCATGAAATGTGTTGTCATCTTCTTGCTGTCTGCTGTTGTGTTGGCACTTTGTCATATGCCTTTCCCTCTACACAAAGGACTACTCCTAACCTCAGTTTCAGAGCTGGAAATGAATCAAGACTGAATGGCAAACTAAAAGTACAATTTTGCTTTTAATGGGGTCTTTCAAAAGGATAGCTCACCAAAAATGGAAATTCTGTCTATTACTTACTCTCTAGTTGTTCCAAACCTGTATGCATTTCTTTTCTTCTGCTGAACCTGTTTTTTTTTTTTTTTGAGGAATCAAACAATTGTTGGTCCACATTGACTTCCATAGTATAAATGAAAATTGGGGACCAGAAACTGCTGAGGTACATTCTTCAAAATATCTTCTTTTGTGTTCAGCAGAGGAAACAAAATCATACAGGTTAGAGAGTGAGTAAATGAAGACAGAATTTTCATTTTGGGTGAAGTTTCTCTTTAAATTGATCTGTGGGGTTTTCAGCCTTTACTTTTTAGGGCAGTAGAGAGAAAAGTGTAAAACTGAGGAAAGAGTGAAGGGTGCACAGGATATGAAGCGACCGGACCCTACTAACTACCCACAGCACCGCTGCTTTAATAACATAGCCCCATTTTTTGTATTTTTATTCATTTATTTATTTGGAATTGTTGGTATGTTTTACCTAGCCCAAGTGCAATAATTAGTTCACTCAAAAAGGGGAATCTTTTTCTCACTCTCCTGCCATTTTAAACCCAACATGAAAACGACAAGAAATGAACTTAATTTCTTCTTTGGAACACAAAAGTTTAGTAAAGTAGTTCAGCAGAATGGTGCTGCAGAATGTTGATAAAAATGAAAACTTGCAGTCACCAGGGACTGTCAAGCTCTGAAAAGAACAAAAAGGCATCATAAAAGCACAAGACTATAAGACTATATTCCAAATCGTCTAAAATCCTTCAGCAGCTTTGTGTGAAAAATAAGGCAAAATTGAAATAGTTATCAAATCAAATTCATTCTTGCACTCATTCAGACATGAAGGATTAGTTCTTGTACATGAAATGAATGACACCAGATGCCATTAGTTCTTTGGTGTCTTGTAACAAAACTAGCCAAATTTAACTGAATGAGGGTTAGTAGATTGCTTAGTGTATTTCTGGGTGAACTATTTGCATTCATCTCAGGTGTAATTTGCAGCTACTGTACAGAGAATATTCAGTGCATCTCAAGAGCACTTCAGACCTGTTGAATAAGCTGTTGTTTTATTTCCCATGATATCTGTAATGCAGATTCAAGCCGTTCTCACACAGGCAACGATGTTGGAAGACTGTACAACTCTACAGGTGTAAATGGCGCCTTGCATTTAAGTTCCACCTATAGGTCATCTTTTTGGCCTGCAGCTGAAATGTTCAGGCGCTCACTTCCTGTCTTCACTTTCCCCTGTCATCTTGAGAAACTCTTTGATCTGTCGCCATTGTTTTCATTTGAATTTGCAGCATGTGCAAAGAAGGATTACAGAGTCGGTGTGTGTCCTTGAGTGTGTGTGTGTGTGTGATGTTCTTTAGGGCTTCAAAAATACAGAGGCATACATTAAAAGCATTTTCTGTTGCAATTTTCCTGTCTGTTTTATTGAAACCATCTGCAAATTCGATATCTCCTGCCGACTCTGACCAGCAGTTGTTCCACCTGCACCCCATTAACGCAGATGTCTCCTTGCACACGTGCACACTCCACTACACACACACACACACACACGCACACACACACACACACACGCACACACTCACACACTCCTTCTGTTGTCACCCCTGAGACAGGAGCTCAACCTGCATACTCATTCTGTAAAATAACAACAATACGTTTCAGCTCACACACAGCCCATTCTCACTCCCAAGGCATCAGATACTGCCGCTTGAGTTTTGCACATCACTACGCAGATGCTAGAGGTGTCTCTTAGTATATAGTCCCTTTGTAGCAACAAGGCTGTTATCAACAAGAAACCCTATGGCAATACTCTAAAATCATACCTAGAGTCAATTTCTCGCAATTTCAGGTGCTTTTGAAAAAGCACCAAAAATTGGCTTGGGATGACTTGGTTTGATTGCCTGGTCCAAGTTTGCGTTCGATTGCTCCCCCTTTTGGATTGTGTTCACACGTTTAATTCCAAACCGCGGTATGTTTGCATCAAAGCGGCAGCTGTTTACTCCTTTGCTAGGTAACAATGATGCAGGAGAAGGCGGTAAAATGCATAGCGTTGCTCATTTGGTTTTTGTTTCCAGTGCATTAACAAACAGTGCTTTTAATGTGCTGCAAATGTTCTAAAAAAAAAAAGCAGGGGTTCCCAATTGTTTTTTTTGTTTTTGTTTTTTTTTGTTTTTTGTTTTGTTTTTTTTGTTTTTTTTTTTGTCAGCAAAAGCCCCTTTTTAGCTTTTCATTTTTAATTAATATTAGTTAATATTTCAGTAATTTAATAACACATTTGTGATTCTCCGATGTCGGTTAACTATTTAATCTTTTTTATTAACAATTTTGTGGGAAATTCTGGGTATTGTGATTTGAACTTATTAAGAATTTGAGTTTTAATGATAAAAATGAACAATATAAATATATTAGTTGTAAATTCTAAAATAAAAAATGAGTGTGTGATAATATTACAGTAAAATATGTACTTACTACTACTAATATTTATGACTTAAAATTATTTTTTTTCAAACATTCAAACTCTTAAACTTTTAACATTTCAAATCATGAAGGTTTATTTTGGTGAAGTACTGATGAAATGCTGTACTTCTGTGCACAAAAAAAATGTGGGAAATGATGTGAATGTGTAAATAAAGTGAATTTAGAGCACGCTGCTTTATCGATGCACATTAAACTCATGCCGCTTGCACACACAAACACACGGATTTACTGAATCATACGTCATCAATAGCAGTTCACTTCTGCAGTTCGATCGTGTTCTCTGACGGTAAATGAAACCTGCACCAAAAGTGCAAGTGTAAAAAAAAAACACCTTTAATTAATCTTGGGGGCGTTTACACGACACTATTTTGAGCTGAAAATGGAAAAGTTTTCATGCATTTTGGATATTATTTTACACCAAAAGTCATACACATGGGTATTACGTGTTCAGTCTATATGCATGTGTGTGTGAGTAGTGTTTCTTTATAAAGTGACGTTGCCAACTACTGGCCTGGCATGCATAATGCAGCATTTTTAGTTGTTTTCGTAGATCCAAGTGAACGGGGATCATTGTTGTCACCTATACGCAAAACTTTTCAAACACGTGAAGGAACAAGGCTTGTTTTCAGCACAATTGTTGTCGTGTAAATGCACCCTTAAATCCTGTGTTCCAGAAAAATCTATTTGATATATTGATTTAGCATTTTTGTGCATTTAATCTGCGGCTCCTGTATCTGAAGCTGGAGCGATGGTGTTTTGAGGTTTTATTTTACATGTGAACTCGGCAGTAGTGACACCTTGAGAGTGAGAAGCTGTCACTCACCCATATCATCTGAAGCCTACCTCTCATTCTCAGTCTGTCATATGTCACTGGTGCTCTCTCATCTCATCTCATCACACTGTCATAAGCCAGGCAGTGGGAATGGTGTAATACGACTCTTTCTAAGTGCTGTACGCAAGCAGTTAATGACCCCTGGCTTATAGAGCTCAGTTGCGTGCAACAATGGGAAAACATTCCCGATCAAGGCTTCAGTGGATTTCAAAATGATCTCATTGCCTGACGCAGTTGGTTTTACATTATGGCAAAATGGCAGCCGTACCCCTCGTAACACGTTCCGTGGCAGCGCATGCTACAGTAGTGCGATCGAATAGCAACGACATGGTATGTCATCACATAACGGTACTGAATGATTACCACCCACAATAAAAGAATCTATTTTAGTCTTTTTCAACATAACCCTAACTATATTTAATTTGATTTATGCTTAAACAAAAAATGCCAGCGGTGTTTGGCAAATAAATTTAGTTAAGAATATATATATATATATATCTTCATCAGTTTTGCATCCAAAGTACATTCATGTTCTTTTAAGGATTTTTAGATATTTTTAAAGGAAGAAATACTATTACCTTGGTACATGTCAAAAACGTGTTTTCCCATGGTATTTGTTTGTTAGTGACATTGAAAGCATGAACAAAATGGTTCTTCTTTTGATTTGTTGCCCCTATAGCTACAACAATCACCTGCAAATATGTGTTGTATTATTTGGTCTGTCACGGTAAACGCTGACAGCATATCACGCTCGGTCCTGTTCACTACATGGTAGTATTATTGTGTTATGAAACATCATGGAAACTTGGGAATTACGGTCACTTACAATACTTCAGAAGCAGTTTGCTATTTTTTTGTGTGTGCGTTTTGTTTCATATATATTCAAAGGTTACTTACAAAGAACTAAACCCTTAATGATGATTAAAATGAAACCAGATATACACTGCACTGCACACAAATGCATCATTCTGTTTAATTCAATCCTTTTCATTCTGTTCTATTTAATCTAAAGTGAACCTTACTGTTTCTCCTGTTGGTTAAAGTCATCAGAGCAAACAAATGCTGCTTAACAAACAAAACCAGAAGACCTAAATGAGTCGCATTATTTAGTTTTAGCTCTGTTCTCTTTATTGTTTTTAAGAGTAGAAGGGACGAGGTCACTGACTGTTCATTGATTGTTTATTAGTCATCTCCTCACCGAGCGAGAAAAAACAAACAGTTTTTGAATGTCTTTTTTGTAGGTTGCAGCTTTTGAAAATATGGCTCTCTCTTCCTCTGTCAAACTGTGTGATGAAAACTCAGAGACAAAAGAAACAAAACAAACAAACAAACTATTTTGTATAAAGTATGTTTTTTTTTTTTTTCTATGTGATTAAAGGCAAATGTACTGAGACTGCCTCTGGGACTGAGTTCTTTAAACAGTGTGAATGCATTAACTTGTTTGATCTGTTATATGAACGTAAGAAGGATGCCAGTACTAGATCCGTGTTAGTGTTCCCAAGCTGTAAAGAACAGTTATCGCAAACACAAAAAAGTATGATTACTCACACTGATGTCTTTCCGTGACTTTCTCGCATCTGTGGAGCATCAAAGAAGAACGTCTAGGCTGATCCTTTACATGCGCTCAGAGTGAACGGGGACTGAAGGGAACAAAGGGCAAAAACACCACAAAACTACTATAATGTAGTTCGTATGACTTGTGCATTATATTTCAAAGATCATTTCTCAAACGTGCATACGTGTGATTCAGAGAATCGAAAACACACACCTGTGTACACCTCTCTTCCACATGTGAAATCTATAAACCACAAATGATCTCGAAATTGTGTGCAACTGATGGGTTTCAGATCTCCGCAAATAATGGCACTGGCAAATAAAAGAGCACCAACGATCCTTACTCGGGAATGGTGGGCAGCAAACATACCTGCAGTACCTGTGTCTGCTGAGACCCTGACGTGGCTCTAAGCACTTTTCCATGGCAAAAAGAGTTTGTATAAATCTGAACATTGGCATGGATTTTTGCATTAGCACATTACAGACCAGTGATACCCGATCCTGTTCCTGGAGATCTACCGTCCTGCAAAGGATACCATCTCCAGCCCTGATCAAACACACCTGAACCAGCTAACGAAGATCTTCAGGAGCACTCGATGTTGGAGCAGGGCTGGATCTGAAGTCTGCAGGCTGATCTCCAGGATCAGGACTCTGCTCTAGATCAAATCCGTGGATACACACATTTTATAAATGAGGCCTCAGATACCTTGATAAGTTAAGTCTGGAGTTTTCTCATATGAAGCATATTCATCTCTGCAAAGCTCTCAGAAACACATTCAGTTACATTGATTTCTGTTGCTGACACAGAGGTAGAAATCAATAGAGGTATATTTCCATTCTGTGTCAAACTTTAGAAGAAGAGGTGAAGCACTCTAGTGCAGATTTTAGTGCGGATATAAACCTTCAAACCTTTCAGACACCTTCAAGACCTTCATCAGACATCAAGAGCTTCTTAGGCAAACAGTGGCAGTCTATAATTGAGGCAGTGGTTTAAAATAATCAGAAAAAAAGGGCAATTCCTGTAGCTGTCGCACACCGCTATGGTTAATGTCGTCAAATCTGAAATAATTTTCAAGGCCGGAATAATCTGGCAGATTTTAAAACACTTCCCAATTTCGCAAACGGTTTACTAGATGTTCTGAACACAACATGCACATACACATGACCAGTGAAACACTGCGTTCACACTGTCAGTGTTTGGGATCGAGAACCGCATTTACGTCCAGGTGCGAGTCAGAGGCTCCAATACTGTCCGTACGAACATGCAAATGAAGTCGAGCCCGTATTCTGTGTGACTGTCGCCCGTAGCCATAGCAACAGTGACTAAAATAAAAGTTCTCATCACGCTGATGTTCAAGTGTTTGTTCTTCTAGTAAGTTTACTTTTCGGGTGAGGTGTTGTTATTGTTTATATGTTTTTATATTAAATGTCAAGAACATTTAGATTCTCCATTCCACAACCGCTTTGATTAAATCAGCCAAAGGCAGCTTCATGTTTGAGAGGCAGCAGAACATTAGAGTCGCATACAGACCGCAAAAGTGACGGGAGCAGCTCTGGTGGAGAACAGTGACTGGATCCAAACCTTCAGACGACACACCGCTCACGTCTGCATCCTTATTAAGACAAACCCAAACACACCTGACATGTTCAGACCCTTAGCAAAAAGAAGTATACTTCAAGTTTATTTTATTAAGTATACTTAAGTTCAAGTATATCTATATGTATACCTTACGTAGTAAGTATACAAATATCAGTGTACTAGTAGCATACTTGTAAGTGTACTATTTCAATATTCCTTGGGACTAAATATACTTTTAAGCATATTTTAAGTATAACAGTAGTAACCTTTGAGTACACAACTAGTGTACATCTATGTTTTCAGTTTGTACTGCAACTACACTAAAAGTAAACTTATAAGTACTGATAGTTTACTAATTAAATACTTGTAGCATTTTAGTACACTTCTCAGTAAACTACTAGTTTAATAATTTTAAACTGCAAGTATACTCATAAGTTTTCTTTAAGTGAACTTCACATCATACTTTAAGTATACTACTGTGTCCCTGTTTAAGTATTAATTTTGTTATCTGAACATACAAAACATCAAAAGAAAGAACAGGGTATCTGCTTGTAAACAAAAACATTTTATTGAATGTGGGTAAGTTTCATAAATAAGGGTCGATCAGCATTCTACAGCTTGACAGTCGTTATTAACTCTTCATGGGTCTAACACAGTTTTGATGCTGTTTTATGTCTGATGATTAGACTACGTGTGGAAGCATCTGCTGTTTTGGTTCCTTCTTTGCTTGTGTTTTGGAAATTCTGTACTGAAGATGTGTAATAGCGCCCCCTACAGTATAACAATGAAAACATGGATTCTCGGAGCACAAGTATAACTCATATATATTTTGACTTTTTCTAAGTATAATTCTAGTATACTTAAATGTCATTTTAAGTATATTTCTAAGAAAGTACATTTCTGAGGAGTGCATGAAAAGTAGACTGAAAGTATACGTTCCTATTTTTTGTTTAAAAGAAGTATACTAATAGCACACTTAAATAAACTACTTTGTAAGGGGACTGCAGATTAGGGCACAAATCTGGACATAAGTCATATAGTGTATTCCACCTTAAAGGGGTCATCGGATGCAAAATTCACTTGTACGTGTTGTTCGAACATACACTCTTAAAAATAAAGGTTCCAAAAGGATGTTTTTGGGGTGATGCCATAGAAGAACCATTTTGGTTTCCTCAAAGAACCTTTCAGTGAACGGTTCCTAAAAGAGCCATTTTGATGAGCATTTAAAAAATCTGAAGAACCTTTTTTAACTATTTGAAAGGTTCCATGTTCAAGATTCTTCATAGAACCATTGATGCCAATAAAGAACCTTTATTTTTAAGAGTGTAAATGTGTGTTGACAGTGTGTGTACAACCAACCTATAATGATAAAAATCCACCCACTGCTTTTTTTTTTTTTTTTTTTTTTTTAATCCCCAATAATAATAATAATCACTTTATCAGATCAGGCTATTCTGAAATTCTTTGCAGAGTTCTGCACAGGCTCCTCCCACCATTGTTGATTGACACAACCATTTTAGCATAGAGCCGGAGGAGGAGTAGACAACAATGTCTCCTAAGCGACTGAAGTGTTTTGTTGTTGGATGTAATTATGAACATAGCGGTTGTCATTTACTCCCGACATTTGAGCCGCTGAAGACGCAGAGGATTGCTTTCATTTTTAAAGGGAATGCGCCCCCCGATCTGCCTAAATGCGTCTATGTTCACACGAATCATTTGTGATGCAGCTTCACCTACAGAAGAGGTGAGTATAAGGAGTTTTTATGAATCTTTGCAAATCGCCTTTCCTAATAATGTACTAAATGGCAAGTTCCATGGCTAAATGCAGCTAAAGTTCACAGTCTCTCAGAGAACGGAAGGAAGGGGCGGGGTGAGCAGAGCTCATTAGCATTTAAAATCACAGTGAACAGAGCTGTTTTAACAAGGTAAAAAAGGGTGTTGTTTTACACTACCACAGAGAAATACCAAAGTATGTTGTAAACTTTTCATTAAGACCCTAAAGAATCATATCAACTTGTGGAAAATGGGCATCTGATGACCCCTTTAAAGAAAAAAAAAGCGCAACGTCTAACACAGACATCGTGTGGATTAACAGTAACTATGTATCATATGACACTGTTTGTTTGTTCAGGTATTACCACAGTATTCAGCAACTCAGGAAATCCCCAGTGTCCTTTAAGATGGAAGAGTTGTGAAATCAAATCCAGCTTTAGCCAAGACTTTTGAGTTTCCTCCAAATAAAAATTGAGATTCCACCATGTGTTTATAAGTGTGCCAACTTTATCTCATTTCAGTATACAAAGACATAATATATTCAATAATCAAAGAGTTGCATCTTAGAACAGAAAATAAATATATGCATAAGAAGTATCATCGCTTGCAGTTCATGCCGTGTGATCTTTGCTAACCTTTCTCGTAGGAGATACATCCAGGGAATGGTGAATTTTTTTCTTTGTTTCCAAGAGGACACAATCAAGTGATAGGATTCCTTTAAAAGATGCATTTGTACATTTTTTAAACCCTGATGAGCAGATATTTGCACATTTCCAAGGTTACTAACATTGATTGGATAAGAATAGCGTGTGACAAGCCTGCAAATCTGAATGATGCAATAATTATTTTAGATGATAGCGTTCCATCACTCCGTTTCACAGTTTTCCTCATTCATAACCTAAGCACATCGTGTGCAAGTTTCTACAAATGTACAATGCTCATGAATAATTAATAAGATTATTCACAATTCACCATGACAAAATGGCAGCATGTCATAAGAAGACCATCTCACACAAAAACACCTGTCCTTTCTATTGCATTTTTATGATATTTTATTAATGGTATTGCGCTATTTTGTTGACTGCCAATAGTACAAATCCCTCAACTGAAAAAGGCAGAGAGGTGCTGTCGACGGGCGTGACGGCAGGTTGAAGAGTTATGCTTGTGTCTCTGGCTGCACCTGCGTCCTCTCCAAACAGACGGAGAGAAAACAGGAGAGAGAAATGCTGAAATCATTATTCTGAATCAACATCCCTATCGTCTGTGGGGAGAGAATTTGCTGAAAATGACTCTTTTTAGTCGACACATGTGCCTTCCTCGACTTACCAGAAACGGCTTTGTTTGTCATTTCCACAACAGACAGAGAGTCCTGAGGTAACACTACACCAGTCTCTCGCTCTCACATGTCTTTCTCATACCTGCAACAGCGCAGCTAAATTAACATTTCTCTACTTTTCATTTTTCTAGCTATTGACATGAAATAAGTCCCACAAGGCCGTGGCTCTGCCTCAGTCCTCCGGTATCACCCCAGGTCTCTGTCTCCTCTGCTCCGCCCGGGTCTCCACCTCCATCGTTTCCATCTCCATCCATCGTCCCCCTGGTTTCATCAGCCGAGTGTCCAGCACAGCTCCTCCCTCGACTCCCTGTTTGGACTCTGGGTCGTCACCTGCTCCATCTCTCCAGCTTCTCCTCTCTCTATTATCTCCTACTTCATTCATGGTTTCCTCTGTCTGGTCACACCTTCCTCCAGAATGGCTCTTGAATTCTCAATGAGGATTTCACAAATCATTTTAAAGAGATTTCATTCAAAATAAGAAATCTGTAGCTGATTACTATTTTAACTATTTTAGATAACTATTTTATTTTAGAGCTGACCGTGTATGACGAATGAAAGACCAAGCCAAAAATTAAAGGAGATGTTCACTTCCAGAACAAAAACTGAAATTATGTTTTTTGAGGAAAACATTTCAGAAATGATCACCATATGATGTCTGTGAGTTTGAACTTCCAACCTCAAACGCTCGTCTTGTCTATTCCCTGTGATGTGCTTGTGAACTCTGTGTAATCCGGATCAATACAGTTGGAGTATGCCGAAAATGTTCTCCAACTTCAAAATCATCCTACATTGTTGCAGAAGTACCGACCCAGTGTTTACAAAGTGAAAATGCAAAGAAGGTCAAACGTCCTTTACAAAAAAAAGGTGAAACAGCGATGTTGGATGATTTTAAAGCTCTACACAGAGTACGCATGCACATGGCAGAGCTATAGACAAGACGAGCATTAAAGGTTATTTATTTTATTTTATTTTTTTAAATAACCAATCATTTTGCTAGATAAGACCCTTCTTCCTCGGCTGTGATCATTTACAAGCCACTATATGAAGAGAAATCCTGAAATTTCCTCAAGAAACATAATGTCTTTACGGCTGAAGAAAGAAAGACATGAACATCTTGGATGTCAATGGGGTGAGTACATTATATGTGAATTTGTGTTCTGAAAGTAAACTTCTCCTTTAAATGTGCAAATAATATAGTGATAACAAATCTTACTGTAGTGATCTTACTGTAGACACACATTGTGTCCAAAATCGTCATAAAAAAAAATCGTCAAATATGCAAAAAACAGTATGCCAAAGGAGAAATGTGTCTGAATATATAACACCATGCTGACACGTTATTACTCATGCATAAAAATGCTGTGGTACATACTGAGCTAACAACAGTTTAATATAAACAGTTACCAAAAGTGAGTCGTTCAAAACTTCAAAAGTGTAGGTTGGATGTTTTTTGTCTTTTATGACTGGAATGTTTCAGAAAGCACTAGAACGTTACATAATATTACAGAAACGTTTAGAATGTTCTCATTTTAAAAAAAAAAATGGTACAAAAATGTATTTGTCACAGTTTTTAGATGAGGCACCATGCAGGACACACGGAGAAACTGATGAAACACAGAGGATAATCCACAACGGAGGCTTTAGAAGACACAAACACAACAACGAGTAGACCTGACAAACCAAAACTGAACAACCAGGAACTATTGGTGTGCTCAAGTCATGTCGGATAGGTTGTATTCACGAGTTGAACGCACATGAACGCCACCAAAAAGTCGTTATTACAAGTGGGAAACGCACATCAGTGAAAAAACGTGTCGGAGGCAATGGGCACATCCAAAGACAATAGATTGACTGTAAATTTGTTGAAATGAATAAAATTATTTTTTTGTAATTTACAATAAAACTATATTAGTTACATATACAGAATATTATATTACAGTATAATTACCATAGCATATATAATGATGCAGTTTATATCACCTTAATAAATTAAATAAAAAGCAGAAAAAAGCAAAAATGAGATACAGATATAGAGTTTTAAAAAATCATTGAACTTTATGTAGAAAAGGCAAATCGCCATCTTGTTCCAACCAAAGTGACTTGAACGCACCTGACGACGTAATGACGACTTGTCAGCTGGTAAGTACGAACATCCCAGGAGGACATGAACGCAGCATAATATACAAGGCATAATAAGGGAAACACAGGTGAATCAAATGGGACTTAATCACATTAAACAAGAACAGGAACATGACCATATAAGGGAAAACAGGAACAGAAACAGGGGCAAACAAGACAAAACAGGTCCACAGTCCTGACAGTATCTGTACTAAACCATTGTTTTAGAATTAAGTATAATAAACTTAAATTTATATAAATATAAATTTATTAGCACTACAGAAGAAGCATAACAAAAATTAAGTGAAACAAATTTTAGTTACATTTAGTATTTGAAAAAAAAAAAAACGTGGCTGCAAAGTTTCTGAATGACCTACTACATCCAGTGAGATTCTGAGGTGTGCATTGGACGGACACTTTACTGTCCCATGAGGCCACGGGAGACGATTTGTGAATGGCAGTGAAGGGACACAGCTCACATTTCACATATCTACATGACAGATGTAGTAAATCTTACTCATATTCATACTACATAGAAAGTCATTTTTAATGGTCGCAAAGTAAGTTCAAATTCAAATGTGGTATATGCTCAGATTTCGGACGCACCGACAGACACGGAGCAGATCAGCGGAGTCCCTCATACTGTGGCATTCAGAGACGTACTGTGCTGCTAGTGGCGTACGTGACGACCGGAGCTGGAGCGAGACGCATCCTTCCTGCACTCAGCTGCTGGGTAAATGATGACTGAGAGAGGCGTGTCGGGCCGGTGTGGGCCGGGGTAACAGGGGGAAGTGACAGAGGGCCGGAGGCTGTGCAGTCAAACATGACAGATGGCCTCTCTGGAGTACCCATACTGCACCAGAGGACACAATCTTACCGTCCATCCTTTTCACTCGCTCCCTCTCCTCATTCATACTCCTTACCAGCCCTGCCACTCTACAGATCACAGCTCACTTAAAGGGATAGCTCCCTCAAAAGAACAATTTTGTCATTGTTTACTCGACTCAGTTATTTGACTTGCATTTCAAACCAATGACTGACTTTCTTCTGTGAAATACACAGTGAGATATTAAGCAGAATGTTTGTGTTGTCCCTTACGTTCTTTTACATCAAGTCCCGATTTGGTTTTTGGGGTGTACCAGAACAGGTTTTCATGCTTGGTTGTTCTAAAAACACATTGTTTTCTCATATTTTACACGATTGCAGCACCTCTCTTCCCAGTCTGTCTCGAACGCGTTTTTCTATCTACAATAAAAATGCAAGTCTGCAGTGGCGGTTAGACTGCACTGCTGCTTACACATGCGAAACAGAGCCAACATGCCAGCTGCAGGACGTCCCGCAATACAATTCAAATACACAGTAAGACATGTACACGCATGAGTAGAAAACAGCAGCCCAGGGCGTTACCAAAATGGCCATCGAGTGAATCGACACGCTCGGAAAACGACTTTGGTTAAGGCCTCCACAAAGGTCGAACGGACTGGAAAGAATGTGAAGGGAAAGACGGGTTTTGTTCTTCTATTCTCCCCTTGTGTCTCTGTCACCGTCTGTCTCTCTCTCTCTCTTATTGATTATCCCAGAAACAGCGAGAGGTCACTGGCTACACATTTGACTTTTTCCCCCCGTCTGCTTGTCCATTGTCCTCCATTTGTCTCTGTCTCGCCATCCTTTCCCTGATCTTCCATCCGACCGGCTATTTATTCTAGCCCTCTTTTTTGGACTCTTTGTCCTTCATTTGACTCGTTTAAATCAATCGATCCCATTTTCCGTTTTGTCCCACATCTGTTTGCATGGCTGGATTGCCTGCAGTCATGTGCAAGGGTGAAAAACTGAAGTGGAGCATCAGAGAGCGAGACAGCAGGACACAGCATTTACTCACCTTGCAAATCATATTAAGAGACTGGATTCAATTATAATGTATTATTTCATTTGATTAGTGCATTTCAAAGCAGACAATTAAGCATGGAAATGTAGCATTAGCAAGGATGAATTTCCCGACTGTGCGTACGTGTATTGTGCGATCGGTGCTTTCTAATGGGGTCAGCGGTGTACTGAGATGATGATGTTAAAAAATGGAACCTGCTGTAGGTCTGGATAAGAAGAACGAAAAGCAGCCAAAAAATAATCTTTTAGGTAAGTTAAGGTTTTAGGCTTCCATGTAAATGCTGCATCTGAGCCGTTCTGCTGTTGTCATCATGATAGTCGGTGCACGTCTGTTTTCTCCGGGTTATGCATGAGAATCAGCACTAAATGAGATTCTGGCTCATTCCACTCCTTTGTTTTCTATGATTTGGCACATTTGTAAAACTGTACGGACTCCAAACTGATCACACTTGTAAAACAGCTAGTCATTCTTACAAAACCAAAACCATCTCACACTTTCATTCTGCTTGTAGATGTTTTCTTTCCACATTTGTATTAAAACACAAGATCATTGTAACATGTACTGGGAACAGTTTCAAACAAGCATCATTCAGTTCTGATGGGACTTTTTAAAATTCTTCATACCTACTTTTCAAACCACTGAAACACTATTCTGGAAGGATTTTCTATATATTTCAAATAGCAATGCAT
>JAHKKF010534923.1:0-11162 GCA_019740295.1 Labeo calbasu
TTTGCATGCATGTATGTGTGTTCTCAGGGCTTTTATCACCAGAGAGCTAACAGATGTCACCATATCTAATCAGAGACCATAATCTATCTTATGCTGTCTGTTGTTTTTGGTGTGTATTTATTTGTAATGTCTGCTCATGAGCTGGCCAACACAGAATAATGCAGGTGCATTTACTGTAATTATTTTGTCAGTATGTCATTTAACTGAGAGTGATAATGTTCAGAGTCATTTCTCTGCAATTATTCCATCCATTTTGACTCATTCAGGCTGATTTGTGCTATGGATCATGCACTGACTCCTCTCATGTGATTTGTCAGCTGTAGTTTGCTATTACCCCCTGCATTCATGGCTTGCATTAGAACCTTTGTGAGAACAATGAGCTCAGGGGAGGCAAAAGAGACGCTGTGTCCCTCTGTAATCCGCTGATGTCTCTGCTGGACAGTATTACTTTAGAAAAATGAGTGGATTATATGCTACTTGTTTTGATTTAGTTTTGTACTGTCAATTTCAGTATCATCCAATTTTTTCAGGAGGCAGTGCCTCCCTTCAGAGAAGGCACCCCTGATATGTGTACACTACCATTCAAAAGGTTTTTGTTGTTGTTGTTGTTGTTTTTTTAATAAATGAGAAATTAAGTACAGGAAATGGAAGACTATAAATTGCATTTACACTACTGTTTGGGCAGTTTGGGGTTCTTTTGCGCTTTCCCCGTATCCTAAATACAGGGAAAATGTTTCCCGAAAACATTAATCAATTTTAACTGTGGGAATAACAAGAAATGTTTTGTGAGCACCAAATCAGCACATTATTCTAATATGCTGATTTGGTGCTCAAGAAACATTTCTTGTTATTTCTAATTTCTGAAGGATCATGTGACTCTGAAGACTGAAGTAATGACTGCTGTAAATTTAGCTTTGCATTCACAGGAATAAATTACATTTTAAAACATAAAATGACAGAAACTACTAAATAAATGCAGTCTTAGTGAACATTAGAGGTTTACTGACCCCAAACCTTTAAACAGCAGTGTGCATTGTTTCAGGCACTGTGTTTACAACTATATACTCTGTTGCCATAGTGTCATGTTATAGTTGCACTTGGTATACATGAATTGTCCATTTATTGTGGCATGATTTTGTTCCGCATCATTTAAATCCACCATCATTTCACAATGACAAGATGCTCTCTTCTTGCTTTTAGGTTTGCTTCAATTTCAGCACAAAATTTGTCTCTAATTTCTGGCAACTAAATAAGACATATGTAGTTCCCAGAAATTAGAGACAAATTTTGTGGTTCTCTTTTTCCATATACTGTATTGATTTTTTTTCATCCATGTAGCGGTCGTGAGGTAAAAATCATAAGCCTGATTGCTTAGAAGAGTAGCACACGTCTCCTTAATAAGCCACAAATGATTTGAAGTGTAATTTATGTATGCAGCACACAGTTTAATACTTAAGGTTAGTGGTTTGTTCAGACTTACTCTTCCCTTAGCATGCACCACTGTAGCTATTCACCTTTTATACATTTCTATATAAAAAGTTATTTGTCATTAGCAAGGATTTCACCTTACTTTATGATGCATTTATTTTTTTTGCGCAATCATGAGGATTTCTCCTGATTTCTGTTTCTCCTTGACTTCTCTGTTTTGTCTCACAGACAGATGCTAAGCATGCTGGGACGTGACTGAGGCATGATGGATCCTGAGGAAGCAGAGCTTCAGAATGACTATCGTTATCGTAGTTACGCAGCTGTCATTGAGAAGGCGCTGCGGAACTTTGAATCATCTAGTGAATGGGCCGATCTCATCTCCTCATTAGGAAAACTCAACAAGGTAAAGTCTGGAAAAAAAACAAATCAAAAGGTTATCATTTGCTTCAGTTTAAAAACAAACAGAATCAATATGAACAACTGTTAAAAAACTCATTCAGCTCTTTACTGATTTCTGTTTTTAAAAACACAAAATGCTCCTGTTTATACATGTCTTACCTGTAGTTGCACATTCAGCTAGTAGAAAAATATTTTAGAATTTAAAAAAGACACACTTTAGCTTTACTTCCCTCTGCAAGTGCAGTAGGAAGTTTGCTTAGTTCAGTTGAAGTTTTTTTTTTTTTTTTTAGAGAAGTGAGAGACTTTCTTTTATGATCTTCGGTCCTGTTGAACAAAGGCGTTGGGTATAACATTACTGCTTGACCTCGAACACATCACACAAAAGTTCAAAGTGCAGCTGATTTGCATAACTTGAACAGGACATGTGAACACTCTCCTTAAGATTAGACAAATACTTTTACAAATACAAATTTATTTTACACTTATACAAATACTCCTCTGAATTTCTTTCTAAATGTTTATGTGCAGATGTGAAAAAAAAACTCTTGTCTTATTTAAATTTCTCTCTGTCTCTTTACATGGCATGTGATTTTCTTGTTTGCTTAATGGGACTTTCCTGATATTATGCGAGTTACAAAACAGCGTGTATATGAGTGATATCTATTAGGTTTTGTGTGTTTGTTTCAGATATTTGACATCTAACATGATGCTATGATTAACAGTCTCTCTTTTTTTTTTTTTTTTAACACACTCCAAGTATGTTGGCTTTGTGTATCAGGTGACATAATTAATGTTATGTCTTGTAAAACATGTTTCAAGTGCCATGCAATAACAAAGTAAGCCTAGTTCCTCCTTGGTAGCTTGTTTGAAACCTGTTCAGCAAATGTGGTTGCTGAGTGAGATATGTGTTGAAGAGTGGAAAGCTAGTGACATGGATGATAACTAAAGACTGTTACTGCCATGTGTGAATACTAGCTTTCATGTTTTTATGTTACTGATATAATCAATCTACAATTAGCCTTGTTTTGGTGGTATAGTATGTGTACGTAGTGTGCAATGATTTTCAACCACTAAACGCTACCATTCAAAAAATTTGGTTAGTTTTTTTTAGGTTTAAATAGATACATATAGAAAGTAATTTAAAATCTTTGACCAGTCAGTATAATGTTGCAGTTATTTACACTGTCCATCTCGCTCTGCTCTTCCACTCTTTGTGTTTCTCAGGCTCTCCAGAGTAATCTAAAGTACTCACTGTTACCACGGCGGCTGATCATTGGGAAGCGTCTGGCTCAGTGTTTGCATCCTGCCCTGCCCAGCGGCGTCCATCTCAAAGCACTTGAGACTTATGAGGTCATTTTCAAAATCATTGGCACAAAATGGCTAGCCAAGGATCTCTTCATATACAGGTTGGTGTCAAAGATAAATACTGGGTGAATCCTACATAAAAATGTGAAGGTCATATTTTACCCCAAAATAAAAAAAATAGAAAATCAGTACATTTTTTCCATATTCATGACAAATAAGCACATTTATTGCGTTACATTTTGTTTTTAAATGCATAAATATAAACGTGTATTAATATCAGCATAAGTTAATGTGTTTTTAGTTTTTATTTATATAAATGTACATTGTACCAGTCAAAAGTTGGACAGTAAGAGTTTTTTAAATGTTTTTTTAAAGAGGTCTCTTCTGCTCACCAAGCCTGCATTTATTTGATCCAAAATCTTTTTACTATTTAAAATAACTGCTTTCTATTTGAATATATTTCAAAATGTAATTTATTCCTGTGATCAAAGTTACATTTTCAGCATCATTACTCCAGTCTTTAGTGTCACATGATCCTTCAGAAATCATTATAATATGCTGATTTGCTGTTAAAGAAACAATTTTTATAATTATCATTTTAAAGATTCTTTTATCAGTAGAAAGATCCAAATTATAGAAATTAATACTTTTATTTAGTAAGGATGCTTTAAATTGGTCAAAAATGATGGTAAAGACATTTATAATGTTAAGTAAATTAATAGTATCTTATAATAATATGAATGCATTTTTATTGTAATAATGAAAATTCAAACTAAATTGGCAAACACATTTTACATTTTTTTTAAATATTCAAATAAAACCTCAACATTTTGTTAACAAAAATTTGTGAGATTCATTTTCAAAGGTTGATATGGTGGTATTTGTGTGTTCATGTGTATACAGCTCAGGTCTGTTCCCATTGTTGGGACATGCAGCGATGTCAGTGAAGCCAGTTCTGTTGACGCTGTACGAGCGATATTTCCTGCCTCTTCAGAGGGCTCTGTTACCCAGCCTGCAGGCCTTTATCATGGGCCTGCTGCCAGGACTGGAGGAGGGTGCCGAGGTCTATGAAAGGTGCAACCTAACACCAGACATCAATAAATGATTCTCATGCTGACACTCCAGAGATTTCCTAATCTTTTCTAATATTTTTACAACATACTACTATACCCTGAAGTCCTTTGTTGCTTTCACTACAACTGTGCCTCAAATAATACATAACCAGTTTAATGTTAAAGGTGTAGTTCACACAAAAATAAAAATTCTGTCATTAATTACTCACCTTTCATGTCGTTCCAAACCTGTAAGACCTTTGTTCATCTTCAGAACACGAATTAAGATTTCTGACCAATGCAACTACCACGTTCAAGGCCCAGAAAGGTAGTAAGGACGTTGTTAAAACAGTCTGTGTGACATCAGTGTTTCAACTTGAACGTGGTAGTTCCATTGCTGTCAATGCAGGGTCAAAAATCTCTCAAATTTCATAAAAAAATATCTTTTGTGCTCTGAAGATGAACTGAAGGTCTTACAGGTTTGGAACAACATGAAGGTGACTAATTAATGACAGAATTTTTGGGTGAACTATCCCTTTAAGTAAATGCTGCATTATCATTATAGCACTTATTATTGTTCATACTATAACTGTCTTTCTTCCTGTCTTAGGACGGATGCGTTGCTTGTGAAGTTGTCCATGTTGGTGGGTCAGTCTGTGTTTTATGGAGCGCTGTGGGGTTCAGTGCTTATATGTCCTCTGGTACGGCTCCCAGCCTCCCTCTTCATTGTCGCACACTTTGACCACTCAGTCTCTGCTCGAGAGCAGAAGTATATGCTTGGGACAGACCACAGACTGGTGGTGAGTATGTACTTTACACACTATACTTTATTTCCTCAAAGCTAATCGGTTGGTTCAAATTACACATGGCGTCTACTCTGACTAAGGTCTGTTGTTTTAAAGGAGTTGCGTAATTGAAATGTACACCTCCCCATCTCCCTGCTCTAGGTGAAAGCTGTTTGTCTGGCCTTACAAGACTCTAACGTTCTGGTCCAGAGAAACATGCTGGAAATCCTTCTCTACTTCTTCCCCTTCACAACATTCCAGGTTATCCTTCTTTTTCTTTTGTTTCTTTCTTCACTTCCATCTGCATTTGTGACCCTGGAAAACAAAACCAGTCTTAAGTCGCTGGGGTATATTTGTAGCAATACCAAAAAATACATTGTGTGGGTCAAAATTATCTATTTTTCTTTTATGCCAAAAATCATTAGGATATGAAGTATTTCCTGCCGTAAATATATCAAAACCTAATTTCTGATTAGTATTATACATTGGTAAGAACTTCATTTGGACAACTTTAAAAGCGATTTTCTCAATATTTAGATTTTTTTTTTTTTTTGCACCCTCAGATTCCAGATTTTCAAACAGTATCTCGGTCAAATATTGTCCTATCCTAACAAATCACCATACATCAATGAAAAGCTTATTTATTCAGCTTTCAGATTATGTATAATTCTCCATTTCCAAAAAAGTGACTGGTTTTGTGGTCCATGGTCATATTTGTTTAACCAGTCATCACAAATAAACTTGTCCCAGACCACCCGTGAAACATTTTGTTAAAATAATCCTATCTTTAGGATCCTGAGGAATGTGCCATTCCACTAAATCAAGATGAGATGATCAATGTGGTGTCTGCTGCCTCGCTTACCCTGCTCAGGAGAGATATGTCTCTGAATCGACGTCTCTATGCATGGATGCTTGGTACCGCTGACAGATTTCCAGAAAACTATAGAATGCCACACAAATACTGTTTAATAAAATAAATGTCATTTATCCATCAAAATTATAGTTTGGCCCAAAACTGAAAAATTATAAATTAGTGATTCTATAGAAGATAATAGTAAGTTTTATGGCAGTTGTTTTCTTAGTATTTCTATATGTTTTTATTGTCAGGCTTAGACATCAAAGGAGGAATGGTGACTGCAGACTCCAGTCGCTTTAACACTGTGGAGGAATACACTGCATTCTACTTCAGTACACACTCCAGAAAATTACTGGTGCAGGTATAGAAGATTACATACACTCACCCGTCTCAGCTTACATTATATAACAACAGTGCATCAAAGTAGAGCTTTTCAATCAGAATTGCAGTTCACATTTCACATTCTCTGTATGTTAGTGTGTGCATTCTGTACATGCATGGCGATCTCAACTCATATTTGACATTTTCTTCATAGGCTGTGGTGAATATTCTGAAGCAGAAAGATATAGAGGCCAACCCAGAAAATCTAATAGAGTACCTCAGACCATTTCGCATCATCATTAGCCTGTTGGACAAACCTGAAATAGGTAAAGTAAATTGTAAGATTGTTTACTTTGGACCTGTTTTACATAATTATTTATATTTCCACATTCTCCCACGCACAGGGCCATTGGTGTTGTCTGATGTATTGCTGGAGGTGGTCAGAGCTTTTTACAGCTACTGTAAAGTGATGTTGGGAGAGGACAATCTCAACTCCAGCCTCAGTGGCAGCCAACTTAACAGGTTAGAAAGAAGGAATCAGTGCTCATTTTACTCACACTCATGTCGTTCCAAAAAATCTTCAAAGACGTTTGTTCATCTTCGGGGCACAAATTAAGATATTTTTGATGAAATCCGAGAGCTTTCTGACCCTGCATAGACAGCAACACATGTAAGGACATCATTGTAATAGTCCATGTGACCAGTGTGTGTGATCAGTGGTTCAACCTTAATTTTATGAAGCTACGAGAATACTTTTGTGCACAAAGAAAATAAAAATAACATGGAAGAGAAGAAATTGTTAAATATAGTTGTTATTTTTGTTTTCTTTGTGCAAAAAAAGTATTCTAGTAGCTTCATAAAATTAAGGTTGAACCACTGATGTCACATGGGCTATTTTATCGATGTCCTTACTACCTTTCTGGGTCTTGAATGTGGTAGTTGCGTTGCTGTCAGAAAGCTCTCGGATTTCATCAAAAATATCTTAATTTGTGTTCTCAAGGGTTTGTAACGACTTCAAGGTGAGTAATTAATGACAGATTTTTTGTTTTTGGATGAACTATCCCTTTAATAATACGCAAATTCTGTTTGTTGTCTACTCTGTGCAGTAAAATCAAGGAGAATAAAAATTCCTCTGAGATCATAAAGACCGTCAATATGCTTGTGGGTGCCATGAGCAGCAATTATCTTTGGGACTACATGACAAGGCTTTTCCAAATCTGCCTTAGGTAAACACACACAAATTTATAATAAACAGCATTTCATGAATATAAATGAAATTATGTGATAATGCCTAGTGTTGTGGTTGTTTCTTAACTCCTCAAGTGATCCAGCTGGGAAGCATCCATCTAAAGAATGGAGTAGCCCTCCCTCTGTGACTGAACTGTCAACGCTCATTATCTTCCTGTTGGATGTTATTCCTTTGGTATGATCTGGTGATTCATCTTTGGAAAACTTTTTCCAAATCTTTGGTAATTTGGTCTCATTACTCCTCTTGGCTTTCTTATTAGGAACTCTATGCAGAGATTCAAACGCAATACCTGCCACAGATGCTGGGCAGCATGCTGCAGTCACTGCGTAGTCACATGACATCTCTTAGCCTACCGGAGCTCACACAGGCCATGAGAGCATGTTTTAAAGTGCTCAGTAAGATCCAGATGCCAGTGGCTTATATGGACATGGAGGCCGAATCACAGACGCAAGATTTGGAGCAAACACAAGTATGATGGATCAGGTTTACTGTACACTATTGTTCAAAAGTTTGGTGGTTGGTATGATTTTTTTATAATGTTCACCAATCATGCATTTATTATTAATACAGTAAACACTGTAATACTGTAAAATATTTACAGTATTGTAAAATATTATATATCTACAATTTAAAATAACAATGGAGGAGCTGAATCTTCAGCAGCCATTACTCCAGTCTTCAGTGTCACATGATCATTCAGAAATCATTCTAATATGCTGATTTTCTGATCAGGAAGTATTTCTAATTATTATAAGGGTTGAAAACAGTTGGGCTGCATAGTATTGTGGAAACTGATCCTTTTTTTTGGATGAATAGAAAATGTAAAAAAAAAACTGCATTCTGTTTGTAACAGTGGAAGGCCATTTCTGCCACTGAATAAAAAATATAAATAATAATAATTGCAACTTTTTACGTCACTTTTTTCTCAGAATTGCAAGTTTATATCTCGCAATTATGACTTTTTTATCAGAATTGTTTATATTACACACAGTTGTGAGTTAAGTCAGAATTGTGAGATATAAACTCACAATTTTGAGAACATATTATTTTTTTCCCCTCAGAACTGGACTTCATAACTCGCAATTGCGAGTTTACATCTCACAATTCTGAGGGAAAAAAAGTCAGAATTGCCAGTTTGTGTTACACAATTCTGAGAAGAAGTCAAAATTGCAAGATGTAAACTCTGTATTCAGTGGTAAAAACAGGCTTCCGTGTGACTGTCACTTAATGCATTCTACTGAATAAAAAAAACATACTGACCTCAAATGTCTGAAGGATAATGTAGATTTTTATAACATATATAAAGTTTACATTTAAATGCCATTTATATTTTCATATGGAAATGTGTGTTTTAAAAGGTCTCTATTTTTGTACAAATATAGATTGTGATGACAGGCAGCAACAAAGTCAATGAAAGTGACCAGGTGAATGGTAACCATGATGACAGCTCCAGTGAGGTCGTTGTGAATGGACAGGAGACACAGGAGGCAGAGCCAGCTGTAGCTCCGTACCCTCCTTTGCGCTCTGAAGACAGTGGATTAGGCCTGAGCGCGTCTCCATCTGAACAGCACCTCCTACCAGGCCGTAATGGATCAGATGCTGCTTCTGGTGTGAACTCTGAAGCAGAGGGTGTGTGGAGAAGAGGAGGAACTATAGAAAACATGTCCAAATGTGTGCAGGACATACTGGCATCTGTGATCACAAGGTAGTCCAATGTGTACTGTGTGTTTTCCCAATATGCATATTTTCAGTATGCATGGAACACAGAAATTACTTGGAAGTTTTGACATATAGAGTTAGAACATGCAGCCAGGAATAATATATTCCAGACTGCTCTGTACTTGACTTGACCTTCCATTTGCAGGATGACAAATACACAAAAAAATGTGATTTTGCATATCCAGTTTTGAATAATTAGATAAAAAAATAATGTTTTACTGTGATAACTTCACAACTGGTCATGTGACAATAATGTAACATTTGGCATTTAATTTAACATTCATACTACTTTTTAAAAATAGTATCCAAAAAGACTTTTTTGATTTACCTGAAAACAATCTAAATTTCTACACGATAAATTATTTTAAAGTTTGTCAGAACTAGAAAAATGTATATTGATTTTTGAAAATGCCCATGAAGTTTTATTTATTACATAGAAGTCACACTTTTACAATTAGGCTACCTCATATATCCAGGTTTTTCAAGATAGGGGGAATCCTGGTTCTTCAGAATGAAAAAAAATAAATTAATCATGTTTTTTTTCTTATTTTAAATGTTTATAAATAATCCCTCTCGGATGTTTGGTGAGGGCCCCAGCTCCCTGCGTGCAACTAGCAGCATGCATACTTACTGTACTTGCTCTCCCTGTTTATCTCATAGGCATTTGTTGGATGTCCTGGATCCAGAGAAAAAGAAGAAACAGGAAGAATCAAATCAGCTAGATTCTAATGCTTCTCCTAAAGGCAGTAAACGGTCTCCATTGAAACGGAAAGGCAGTCGAGACTTGGGTCTTATCAAAGACAGACTTGCTGAGTTCTTCAATCCTAGTAAACTGAGGATCCATGTCCTTCATGGTTCTTCTAGAGATGGGGATAAAGACCACCGACCAACAGAGTTGGAATGGATGGGAAATTTCCAGTCAAAGAGCAAAGGGGAGATATCTGAGTCATGCCGCCAGGCCTTCACCGTCGTATGTCAGCTTCTACTGGAATGCACAACGTTTCCTGTCTATTTTACTGAAGAAGAGAACCAAGACCTGCACACATCTATGTTCAACAAGACCGGTAAATAAAGTAAATGTATTCCACTGCTTTGTTAAACTGTGTTTTTCATGTAGCATGTCACAGCACATAGATATGTTCTTTGACAAAGAACTGAGTGTTTCTCTCTTCAGGCATTGAGGGAACCCTTCCTGACTGGCTGAGGTCCTTGATGACTCTGTGTTGCCTGACGAAAGACTACCAGGTACAAATTCTCAAAGCTGGAAATTAAAAGATATACAGTAGTCAATATTTGAAGTAGACCAAAAAAGTTCATCAAAAAGACAAGAACAGGCATTGTTTTGGTTTTAGGACAACTTTGATGAAAGATTTTGATCCACTTCAAATGTTGACTACTGTAGTTCATTCAGAAATGAAAATTCTGCAATCATCTCACCTTCATATCATTCCAAGACTGTAAGACTTTCTTTCTACGCAAGAAAGATATTTTGAAAAGTGTCTCAGTGTTTTTTAAAATGGAAGTAAATGGACTCCAAAGTTGTTTGGTCCCCAAGTTCTGTTGTATTCTGCAGAAAAAAAATATGCCTACAGGTTTTGCATGACATGAGGGTGAGTAAATGATCACAGAATTTTCATTTTTCGGTGGACTATTCCTTTAAGCTTAAAGAAGAAGTCCACTTCCATAACAAAGATTCACATATAATGTACTCAGCCCCTTGTCATCCAAGATGTTCATGTCTTTCTTTCTTCAGTTGTAAAGAAATTATGTTTTTTGAGGAAAACATTTCTGCATTTTTCTCCATATAATGGTTGGTATGGTGCCCCGATTTTGAACTTCCAAAAGGCAGTGAACTGTGTATTCTGACTCAAGACAGTTCGGGTATGTCGAAAAACTCCAAACTTCAAAAATAATTTTATTTTACATTACTGCAGAAGTTCTGACCCAGTCTTTGCAAAGTGAACATGCAAAGATGATCAAACACCCTTAACAAAAAAGGTAAAACAGCAATATAGAACAATTTTGAAGTTGAGGGAGAACATGAGATG
>JAHKKF010534923.1:11212-24614 GCA_019740295.1 Labeo calbasu
GAGTTTTTCGACATACCCTAACTGTCATGAACCGGAACAAAAACAGTCCAGGGAGAGTAAGATAAGACGAGCGTTTGGCATTAAAAAGTATATAAAGTGTATTATTTTTATTAAAATAACCGATCATTATGCTAGATAAGACCCTTCTTTCTCGGCGGGGATCATTTACAACCGCATTTGGGATCGTTTGAAGCCGCGTTTAAACTGCATTTTGGAAGTTCAAAATCGGGGCACCATATCAGTTCATTATATGCAGAAAAATGCTGAATGTTTTCCTCAAAAAACATAATTTCTTTACGACTGCAGAAAGAAAGACATGAACATCTTGGATGACAAGGGGGTGAGTAAATTATTTGTAAATTGTTGTTCTGGAAGTGGACTTCTCCTTTAAGAACAGAAGCAGTGGTTGGACATTTTCCAATGTCACATGAGAAAACATGCACTAGTGTTTAACTTTTTGGGGGTCAGTAAGATTTGATACTTTTATTCAGCAAGAATAAATTCAGTTGATTCAAAATGACAGTGAATACATTTTAAAGTAATTGAAAATCAAACAAATGCCGTTTTTTTGAAGTTTCTATTCATCAGACAATGCTGAAATTAAAATGTATCACCATTTCCACAAAAATATTAATTTATTTTCAATATTGATAACAATAATAAATGTTTCTTGAGCTCCAAATCAGCATATTGCAATGATTTCTGAAGGATCACGTGACACTGAAAAGTATACACCAATACTGGAGTAATGGCAATTGAAAATTCAGTTAAGCCATCACAGGAATAAAATACATTTTAAAATATTTTAAATTGTAATAATACTTTACAGTACTACGTCTTTTTATGCAGCTTTGGTGAGCATAAGACACTCATTTCAAAAAAACATTTAAAATCTTATCGACCCCAGACTTTGGAATGGTAGTGTATGTAAGGCTTACAGTGTTAATTCAGCCAAAGATTACAATTCTATCATAATTTACGTGCCCTCACATCTTTTAAAGCCACTATTTTCCATACAGTGAAAATGGATATGATTTTTACTGCCAAAATAAGTCAGAAAATCACCATTCAAGTTCATATGACTGTGTGCTATTCTAAATCATCTGTCAGTAAATATTTGACTTGAAATATAGCACACAATTCATACAGACTATTTTTATCATTTTATTACACTTCTATTCATTTGTGGAGGTTGGCAATAAAAAATTACAACCACTGATCTGTATATGACTAGACTCACTGTAAGAATTTCATTACTGCATTTTTTTCTTTATGCACCTAAGACCTTTTATTTAAAAGGATAGTTAGACTTGTAAGACCTTTGTTCATCTTCAGAACACAAATTAGAAGAGATTTTTGATTAAATCCGAGAGCTCTCTGACCCTGCATAGACAGCAACACAACTGACATGTTCAAGGCCTGGAAAGGTACTAAGAACATCCATATAGGACATAAAATAGTCCATGTGAAATCAGTGGTTCAACCGTAATTTTATGAAGCTACAAGAATGCCGGCTTCTGCATCAGTAGCAACACACGCATGCATCAATGTACTTTTAAGAACATGCGTCGAAGACTGACACAGAAAATAAGAAATTGTTGAATAAAGTCGTTTATTTTGTTTTTGATGACAAAAAGTGTCCGCATAGCTTTTTAACATTATGGTTGAACCACTGATGTCACATGGACTGTTTTAACAATGACCTTACTACCTTTCTAAGCCTTGAACATGGTAGTTGCATTGCTGCCTATGCAGGGTCAGAAAGCTCTCGGATTTCATCAAAAATATCTTAATTTGTTTTCCGAAGATGAACAGAGGTCTTACGGGTTTGTAACTACATGAGGGTGAGTAATCGATGACAGAATTTCATTTTTGGGTGAACTAATCCTTTAAGGTACATGCATCTTCTATTAATATTACAGTTCATGGGTAACTCTCTATTTGGTCTTTTGACATTTTTAACCTTAGTGAACTGTCATGGTTGCCTCAACACTGGCAGCTGTGAGTAATAGATCAGTAGGTACCCTCTTACTTCTGGGTGACCTTTAATGCCTGACTCAATAAAAATGACCTCTGATCTGCTCAACACCATAAAAGGACTGACGTTTATTTATTTATGTTTATGCAGGTATCGCTGGGCTTTCATTCCTGAAGTAGATGTCGACCATTATGATGGACCAGGAAACACTCTGCTGGAAGGCGAGCAAGAGTGTAAACCTCATATTGTTAGGATACTGGATGGAATAAACCGACGCTATGGGGTAAGATCTCCACACGCATGAACACATGCTTTAATGTATCTGTGAACCAGTAAAGTTGGTGCTTTTTCACATATCTGAATGTGTGCTCAGGAGCTGAATGGAACAGCGGGAGAGTCAAGCACGGATCGAGTGGAGTTTCCTCTGCTCACACTACATTCCCTCTGCTCTATCGTGGATCTTGTGCCATTCTTCAGCACCCTCTGCTGCTCTTTTAATGGCTCTTCCACGCACCTCCCGCAATACACCGCAGACTACCCGCCACCCAGCAGTGATCAGGTCATGAAACACCTAGAGCACATCATTGAAGGAGAGTTCCTTGATGGACTGGACAGTTAGATCACATTCTAATCTTAAAATGTTTTGCTCCGCTTCTCTATTTGCTTTTGTAATTAATGTAATTGGTTTCTCTTTGAACACAAAAGTGCAATGCAGTTTCATTGTAGCATAATAGTTTACATGCAATGTAGACCCACCCTGCTTAATCAATGCACGTCAAGTTGTTTAAGGTCTCTAAAATGTTATGACCGTTCCGAGTCGTACACGCTGTGAATGTATTATATCATCTTTGTATTTTAATTTGGCTTAAGGTGGGCGCTCTGTTCATTCTTTGCACATTCCCTTACTGTTTGTTACTGAGTGAGCCAAATGAAAGACTATTTGGCCATGTTTCATCAACTATAATGGTCAAAACAAATAGATATTTATTGTTTGGTCCATGGAATTTATTACTTGTATGTAGGGTTGTCAGTCATTTCTTGACTTGAAATACCTTTGCAGTATTTCTGTGTACTTTCTGACCTCTGTTTTTTTCCTGTATAGCTTATCTATATGTTGGGAAATACTGACAACATCAGTTGTTTATTGTTTAGTGTCTGTTTAAGATTTTCTGTCGTATTCTGTTTGTCTTTTATAATCTACACTCACTTTAAATGAAGGATAATATGCGTCTTTATTCTTATTATATGGATATCAAATGTCTTTTTTTCTGTGTCGAATCAGTGCTTTGTTAATAATTACAGCAAAGGAATTGTAATGCACATTTTTATTTCTGTACACAAGGGAATGTTTTTGATCCGTGTTTGTGTTCTTCATCATTTGTAGGACCTCAAGGATGCTTTTATGCGGTTGCTTTCATTTTAGAGTGTATTTGATTGAGCAGTTATAGTCTGAAATCTTACTGCTAGTTACTACCTTGGCCTTTGATTGAAGTGCCTAAAAACAAATGCTTTAGTAATGAAACATCCTTGCTCGTTCTATAGTTGCTATATGCAATTATGCCACAGAAACAGGCAAATAAAAAGCTTATGTTTCCCATTAACGGCAGTGAAAAGAGATACTGCTCAAGTGATAACAAAAAAACATAAAGACGTCCACAGGCTCACTCCATGTTGTTTAGTGGTTTGTTACTCTTGGAATGCAGTCAGTTTTATTTTTCTTGAGGAAAAATGTTAATGCTTACTGAGGTGAATTATTTTATGTGTATGATCTGCATATATGAATAAAATGACCCTGAACCAGAGAGTGGTTGTGGCTTTTTTTAACACTTAACAGTGTTGTGCAAGGGAATACATACTGTAGTCTTAGATTTCCTTTATTTGGTATTATGAATGGAGTTCCTTCTGTCCTTAACCTTCAGTGGTCTTTGGTCTTTTTAGACTGAAAATGTTTAAGTTTTGAACTTTGTAGCTTTTTTAATTAATCAGAATAGCACAGACATGACTAAAAAAAGGCAACATGTTTTTAAAAATAAAGTCACACTTGTTATAACATAAATATTTCAGTAAATTTTGATGTTAGAGGACAACAAGGAATAGACATTTTCACTGTAGAAAGTGTAAAATTTAATATGGGCATGATCCCAGTGAAATATTAAACTATTAATAAATCATTTTCTCTAATAAAATTTTCATGTCCTTTATGTTTTCTTAGCATTGCATAGCAATGCCAGAATAGTGAATGAATCCCTGTCTAAAATTGTTCGAGTGTCAGTTTGATTCATATAGGCAGTTCACTCACACACTTAATAATTTACAGAGGTTTCTCACAATTAATAATGGGATAACGGTTGAAGGGCGAGTAGAGTAATGTCAACTCATTGTGCCCAGTTTTTGAAAATGCTTATTATTGGTTTGATAGAGCAAACCTTTCTGAAATTACTCCCATAATTTGTGCAAAGCATCATGGGGCCAACCTTGGTATGAAATATACTTGTATTTTTATACATTAACTCCACAACACACAATATTTGCTTTATCAATGCTTTTATTCATTTTATTTTGATTGATTTTATTTTAGGAGTGTTCCATGTTGATAAGAGATTTAAGTGAAGCTTAATTTCAGAATCAAATTTTTTGTAAAAATAAGAACAGAAAATATAGTAGATCAAAGTAACGGTGGGGCAGGATGACTGCATGTGATCTCACAGGTCTGTAGCGCAAACATAGCTTAGTGAAGAGGAACAGCTTTTATCATTCCAGCAATAGTTATCTGTAGGGTGGAAAAGTGAAATAAGTTATTCTGATCATTAGAGTGGTGGTAGAATCAAAATAATTCAATGTTCTATATAAGAAACCTAAAATTTCATGTTGTTATTACTGAAATGATTCCCCCCGAAAAAACAACTCCATTCTTACAGGTCCAGTTGATCTCCACACAGTTCTCAGAACCACCACCATTAGGTTCTCCACTGCACAAGTTGGTATAGTCATACGCAGTTCCATCACTCCACAACCACTGTCCTTCCTAATGAGTGAAGAGACTGATTTTAAAGAGTGCACTGCTGTACTCAAGAT
This sequence comes from Labeo calbasu, assembly GCA_019740295.1. Taxonomy (NCBI): domain Eukaryota; kingdom Metazoa; phylum Chordata; class Actinopteri; order Cypriniformes; family Cyprinidae; genus Labeo; species Labeo calbasu. The sequence continues at coordinate 16,266 of JAHKKF010534923.1, forward strand.
CCAGTAAGCAGCTAATTAAGTCAAACCATATTTATGTTTGAAGCAGAAATTTTATTCTAGGCAAGGTAGTAGGTCTCTGTAGGCAGCACAGTTAAAGAGAAAGATAGGGGAGGAGAGAGATCAGCAAAGGACCTCGGGACCAGCATCAAACTTCACTTACCTCTTCACCATCATGAGCACCAGCCCAACATTGTGTGGAAGAAGAAGGCAACAGACTCAGGAGAAAATCGTTTTCCAGTTTATTGTGCACAGATGCAAGATTTGCACCAAGAGTTTGACAGTTTCTCTAAATAGACAGATTTTTTATTGTCAGTAAAAAATATAATCTTTAGCATAAAGCACAAAGTATTTTTTATCTGCTCTATATATCAGCTTTCTGCTTTATTTTTTCGCAGTAAAAAAAAAAATTTAAAAATAAAAATCGCATGTAACTAGCACATTACCTCTGCTATGATCCAGTTAACCGTCTCTTGGAAGAACTTGTAGCATCGGACTCCAAAATTTTTCCATCCATAGGGGCATTTGTCAACTAAATTAAGTGCATCCAGTGCATAAATGTAGCTTATTTTATGCTTGTGTGATTGTGAGCTGCAAATGTGTGTACTTTAGACATTGTAGATCCCTTATTAATCATGTAAATATTATTAGTTAATGTAATATTGTATATTTCCTGCTATCCCTCTCCATAAAGCTATAGCTTTACAAAACATCAAAGGTTTGGCAGAACGAGATGTTAAAATAGGATAACAAAGGTTTTTTACAAATAAATGTTTTGTTACCTCCTGCATTCCCCATGGAAAACACAATGAAAAGAAGTAGAAGACTTCTCAACACTGCCATAATGAACCTGAAAATTAATAAGCAGGAAAATTTTATGTCTGCAGACTTTGCACTCATATTCTGCACACTGTGGATTTTCAATGTATTTTAAGGAAAAGCATAAAGATACTTCAGAGGTTATTCAGTAGTTCTTTGTGCCAAAACTCACCTCGGTTTTTAAATCGTTGCCTTCAGAATCTTGAAGATGATTTTGTGAAGTTCCAGAAAGAGCCCTGCTTTTATACTCTACTTCATCTCAAGTGTGTGTAAGTCAAAGGAGGATACAGGATGTAATTGTTTGATCTTTGGACCTAATAATATCCAAATATGGGAGAATGGGATAAGATTTTTTTTCTCACTTTGCTTTTACACCCATATAACACAATATCCCAGAAAACAGAGACATTTTCTTTGTACCTATAAATTTAAAACACTATTGACAGCAGGGATTAAAAACAAACTGTTTTTCATTCTAATTTATTTTGAGAAGAATTATGGTTCCAGAGTTTGGAAATCTCTTTCCTTCTTTCACAGTTACTCTGTTTTGTTACTGAATAAATCTGCATACTTGCCTAATCTTCACTTGGACTTGACTTAAAAATAAACAAACTTAACTTAACTTAATAAACAACATAAACTTGAACAAAAACATAATCTTGACCTTAACAAAGATTAGCCAAAAGCGGTTACATAAACACAATACAATATCTCATTAGGACTATGCTCCATCATGGCTGGCAGTCTTGTATTCACATTGGCACTTATTAAATGTAATATATAGCTGTGTGTCAGATTATTTATTGAATATAATGTATAACTGTGTGTTGGATCGGTTCAGCTGCTACAGATGTGTTTGGCAAGGTGTGGCTTTTTTCCTATCTCCTTTCCACAGTGCCAACTGGGTTTCTAAACTGTCTATTTTCTTAAGCAAATCATGAAAGCCTTTTTATAGTTTTTTACAATTGCTTTTTACAAAGGCTCATTTTGTCAAAACACTACACACAATTCTCACATCTACACACACAAGTATAGCAGCACATCTCAGATCTTTTGCAAAATGAAACACTCCATTTAAACGTTTACAGTAATTTTACAAAACACAATTTTGGTACCGTATAGTACACACGTGGTTCATGCAGTCGGATTTTGTTTGAACCACTTACACACTGCTGTGCTCAATCCTAAACACTTATAACATTTATACCTTTCTAATGATACAGTCTGGGTTTGGTTTTTTCCTTTTTTTGAAGATACAACAAATGAGACAAGTAGTGCACACTGATTGCAGTTTTTCACATTTGCTAAGACACTAAACCCCATTATCTGAACCAAATTCTCAATAGTCTAAACCAATCTGTCAAATAAATCACTCTTTCTGCAAAACCTTAAACAAGTTCAGGCAGTTTCGACACTGTTTGCAGATCTCATGCACACTTTTTGCAAAACTCTAAATACATTCTCACTCACTAAGACACAGTTTGCTCTGTGATGAACTTGTGATGCAAAACCCTAAACACAAGAAAGCAAAAGTTAAGCACAACTGCAAAACGGCTGTCATCGTTTACACACAATAATTCAAAATTCTTCACACTTGTTTCTAAATATTTGAATATACAAAATATAAGCCAGTTGAAAGTGCACAGAAGGCACGGGTGCATCTGCCAATCTGAGAGGTGCATAAGAGTGTGAATACAAGTGTGAAAAAAAAAAATTGTTTCCATTGTCCTCTTTTTTAAAAGCGTCTGCTAAATGTCTAAATGCAAATGTAAATACAATATAGTACGCAACCTTTTGTGGAGACGGAAAAAAAAACACCTTAGCGTAATCTCTTTGTTCATCCACATTATAGGCAATGTCCTCCCTCGCAAGACAGCAAGGGAAGAATGTTTTCGACTGGCAACTCTTTGCCCAGGCTCAGCTTCTATTAGGTCACACAGGCAGGGCCGGATTTATGCATAGGCATTCTAGGCACGTGCCTATGTTCACTCATCCAAGGGGGGGCCCAAACACAATGAAGAGCCATATTATACTTTTGCTATACTATACTATGGGCTAAACAACCAAAACCCCAGAAGACAATAAAACAAACAATGGGGTAAAAAATGACAACTATTTCCATGCTTTCCACCCTTCTTTCTCCCGTTCTCTCTCAGGCGCATGCACTCGGGTACACACGCGGAGTGGTAATATTATGTATTACAGTTTTTATCAATCGATTTGACACTTTTCTTGAATGCAATGTACATGTTATCAAAACAAACACAAAATTATCTTAAACAAACAGTTCAATTTTACTGCAAAATGAAGCACTACAATTTTTTCTAGCAATGCATTGATTAAAAGTAAATTTTAACATCAGATCTATAGGTATGTTCTCTATTTATTATGAAACACTTTCAGCTGTAGATGCACAAACATGCTAATTAAATTACATGTTTATTGAAATTCAACAGGGAGTTTTGTTTCATATATATTGTGCAAATCTAAATAAAAAAAAAACTGCCATCACCCGTTCTGCCAAAAAAATGCCCCTTTAAACTTAAAATCTGTTTGTGCCCTCTTTAGCAGCAAGAACTGCTGCAAAACAAACTTTTCTAATAACTACAGGTCAGTCTTTTACAGCACAGTGGTAGAGATACACACACACACACACACACACACATATATATATATATATATATATGTTATAATCTCAATCAATGTACGTCAAGTTGTTTAAGGTCTCTAAAATGTTATGACCGTTTCGAGTCGTACACGCTGTGAATGCACTGTATCATCTTCGTATTTTAATTTGGCTTAAGGTGGGTGTTCTGCTCATTCTTTGCACATTCCCTTACTGTTTGTTACTGAATGAGCCAAATGAAAGACTATTTGGCCATGTTTCATCGACCATAATGGTCAAAACAAACAGATAAAGCATTTATTGTTTGGTCCACAGAATTTTTTACTTGTATGTAGGGCAGTCTTTTCTTTCTGTGTACTTTCTGACCTGTTTTTTTCTGACCTGTATAGCTTATCTATCTGTTGGGAAATATTGACAACGTCAGTTGTTGATCGTCTAGTGTCTGTTTAAGATTTTCTGTTGCATTCTGTTTATCTTTTATCTTCTCCACTCACTTTAAATGAAGGACAATGTGTGTTTTTATTCTTATTATGTGGATATTGAATGTCTTTGTTTCTGTTGACTCAATGCTCTGTTAATATTTACAGCAAAGGAACTGCAATGCACATTTTTATTTCTGTACCCAAGGGAATGTTTTTGATCCGTGTTTGTGTTCTTCAACATTTGTAGGACCTTTTTTATGCTGTTGCTTTCATTTTGGAGTGCATTTGATTTAGCAGTTATAATCTGATAGATTATAATATGCTGTAGTGTGGAGTTCTGTCCTTAGCCCTCAGTGGTCTTCGGTCATTTTAGACTGAAAGTTTTAAGTTTTAAATTTTTAAGCCTTTTTACTTCATCAGAATGGCACAAAACTTGGTGACCTTTGCAGCATTTTAACACAAAAATTGTGGACATAATTTAAAAAATAATGAATGTTATACAATAATGAATAAAGTTACACTTGTTATCTTTACAGTCAAAAATAAACACAATGGGAAATGACTGGGAAATATGAAAATACAGCAATTTGGGGGGGTACATTAGCCATGAAGACGCAGTTTTTGATAATGTCTAAATATATATCCAAATGCAAAACCTAATAAAAAGAAAGTAAAATAAATTAAAATATTTTATTGCTCACATTGCCAATGTATTTATTTAGTGAGTGGCCATAAAATAAACAGGACAGTGAAAAGTCCAGTGAAAAGTCTGAATCGGGAAAGAAATATGCACAGATTATTTACAATGTAACAGAAATTACTCCCATAATTTGTGTGTTATGAGCTGTATGAAAAAGGCGGACAGGCAAACTTGAAATATACTTGAATTTTTTTATATTAACACCACAACACTCAAGATTTGCTTTATCAATGTTTTTATTCATTTATTTTTATTTGAATAAAAATATTAAGAATAGATTAAGAATAGATTTAAATGATGCTTCATTTCAGAATAACATTTTTTTTTTTTTTTTTTGTAAAGATAAGATCAGAAATGTGAATGTAGTACAATCAAAGTAACTGTGGAGCAGGATGACTGCATACAATCTCACAGGACTGTAGCACAAGCATAGCCCAGTAAATCGAAACAGGCTCTATCGTTCCAGCAATAGTTGGCTGTAGGGTGGAAAAATTAAACAAGTTATTCTGATCATTATAGTGGTGATACAATCAAAATAAAACAGAAATGTTCAACTTAAGGCTCTTAAGTTAAAAAAACATAACTTAACAAAAAACAACAGATTGCGTTCTTACTGGTCCAGTTGATCTCCATACAGTTCTCGGAACCACCGCCATTAGGTTCTACAGTGCACCAGTTGGTATAGTCATATGGAGTTTCATCACTCCATATCCACTCTCCATCCTAATGAGTGAAGAGAGTGACAATAAAGAGTGTACTGCTATACTCAGAATCCAGTAAGCAGGTAATTAGGTTAAACCATATTTATGTTAAAAGAAGAAATTTCATTCTAGGCAAACAAATACACCGATCAGGCATAACATTATGTTAGGCAGCAAGAACATTTTGTCCTCAAGTTCATGTGTTAGAAGTAGGAAAAATGGGCAAGTGTAAGGATTTGAGTGAGTTGACAAGGGCCAAATTGTGATGGCTAGATGACTGGATCAGAGCATCTCCAAAACAGCAATGCTTGTGGGGTGTTTCCGGTCTGCAGTGGTCAGTATCTATCAAAAGTGGTCTGAAAAAGGAACAGTGGTGACACAGCATACCTTCAGGGGTCTAGTGGAGTCCATGGCTGTTTTGGCAGCAAAAGGGGGACCAACACAATATTAGGAAGGTAGTAATAATGTTATGCCTGATTGGTGTAAGTCTACGTAGCCCACACAACTTAACTTACTTGTTCACCATCATGAGCACCAACCCAACATTGTGTGGAAGAAGAAGGCAAGAGACTCAGGAGAAAATCGTTTTCCAGTTTACTGTGCACAGATGCGAGACTTGCGCCAAGACTTTGACAGTTTCTCTAAACGGATAGATTTTTTAAATTGTTAATAAAAAATATAATCTTTTTAGTATAAAGCACAAAGTGACTTTTTAAGCAATTTTTTTAGTCATTTGCAAACAATGTCTGGACTGATTGTTATTTGCTCAATATCACTTTTCTGCATCGTTTATTTGCAAGAATCACCTGTAACTATTGTAGCACATTACCTCTGCTGTGATCCAGTTAACCTTCCCAGGGAAGAACTTGTAGCATTGGACTCCAAAATTTCTCCATCCATAGGGGCATTTTTCAACTAAATTAATTGCATCCAGTACATAAATATAAGGCTCTTGTGATATTCACAGCAGAAAACTCTTTTATTATTATTATTATGATTTTATGTAGCTTATTTTATGTTTGTGTGATTTCAAGCTCCAAATGCGTGTACTATTAATCATGCAAATATTAATCAATAAAATATTAGATATTTCCTGCTATCCCTACCCATAAAGCTACAAAACATCAAAGGTTTGGCAGAACAAGATGTTAAAATGGAATAACAATAGGTTTTTACAAATGAAAGTTTTGGTTACCTTCTGCATTCCCCATGGAGAACACAGTGAAAAGAAGCAGCAGACTTCTCAGCACTGCCATGATGAACCTGAAATAAGGCATAAGCAGGAAAATGTATTGTCTGCACTCATATTCTGCACACTCTGAATTCTCAATGTATTTTAAAAGACAAAGATACTTTATATAGAAAGGTTATTCAGTAATTCTCTGTGCTAAAAACTCACCTTGGTTTTCAGATCGTTGCCTTGAGAATCTCAGAGGAATATTTTGTAAAGCTCCAGAAAGAGCCCTGCTTTTATACTGTACTTCAAGTCAAGTGTGTATAAGTCATAAGGAGGATACAGGATGTGATTGTTTAATCTGTGGACTTAATAAAATCCAAAAATGGGAGAATGGGGTAATATGAGCTTTTATTTAAAAAATACATATTAGGTTAGGTTATTATGCGGGGTTTTTTTCTCAGTATAGTAACATAGTCATGAGGGACGGTTAAGAAAATATTAGTCATATTCCTCATAAAAATTTGAAACTGTGTAAAGTATACTCATTTTCTTATATAAACCTTGCAGAAACATCCAATACTTCTTTGCGAATGGTGCCTATTTACCTTTTTTTTTCTAATGTCTGATCTAGGAAGAAATATTGACTATTTTAATTTTTTTTCTTTTTACTTTGCTTTCACACCCATCTGATAGGTGTGCTGGGAAATCAAACACAACAGAAGACTGAGACATTTACACCCAGAAATTGAAAACACAATTGAAAGCAGGGATTAAAAACGAACTGTTTTTCATTCCGATTTATTTAAAAAAATATATTTTTTTTATTCTAGTTCTAGAGATCGGAGGTCTTTTTCATTCTTTCACAACTATGTTTTGTTACTGAATAAATCCGCACTGTTGAACCAATCAGTCCATCTGGTATGGATGCTTTTGAAACAAAAAACTTTGAAACTTCAAAAAAACTTGTTATGCGGTTTTGAAACTTTTGTAAATTTCAGTGCCTCGCTGCTCATCTTATACATGTGTAATAGGCAGATGCTTGATGATTAGCCAAGCCATCCTAAAAACACACAAAAAACAAACACTACAACAGTCAACACAGAGGTTGATGATGATTCATATACTGTGAACCTCTAACAAATCTGCTGAGAGAATTGTCTTTTTTAGCAAAATGGTAACAGGTCATCTACTGATGGTGAGTTAAAGTGAAAAATGTGTGATCGGATTTTGGCACCTAGTTTTGTTGTTGGGTGACAGGTCTTTTGGATTACTTATTACATATTATGTATAACTGTGTGTCAGATCGGTTCAGCTCCTACGGATGTGTCTGGCAAAGTATGAATGGTTTCTTTCTTATCTCCTTTACATAGTGCCAACTGGGTTTCTTAACTGTCTGTTTTCTTAAGCAAATCATGAAAGCCCATCTTTTGTGTGAAAAGTGATAGTGTCTTGCCTGTAGGTAGCCAAAGTAGGGTTTGCGAAAAATTCACAACAGTGAAAATTGTTTCATGATAGAATGTTCAAGGATTTTTTTTAAAGACTCCAGTGATATAATTGATTATTTTATTCTTTGTTTAGATCATCATTTTAAACATTCTATAGTTAATTGAAAGTTTGAAGAGTAAAGAGTAGAAGAATAAAAACTACAGTATGCGTAAATGGCATTCGAAAAGTAACAAAACAAATGTGGTAAAAGATGTGGTAAACATTTTTATCGTAAAACATTTTTAAACAATTATGTGACTTTCACAAAAAAGGGATCATGTGTGCAAGTGTTCTCAGTATTTACAGGTGCATCTCAATAAATTAGAATGTCGTGGAAAAATTCATTATTTCAGTAATTCAACTCAAATTGTGAAACTCGTGTATTAAATAAATTCAGTGCACACAGACTGAAGTAGTTTAAG
>JAHKKF010534923.1:24664-38033 GCA_019740295.1 Labeo calbasu
TTCTTTACGACTGAAGAAAGAAAGACTCGAACATCTTGGATGACAAGGGCGTGAGTAAATTATTTGTAAATTATTGTTCTGGAAGTGGACTTCTTCTTTAACAATAATTTTTATAGACATAAACAGCAATAAAATTTCCCCAATTTAATATTCATACACATAGACACTAAAGTTGTTAATGTGGGTTCTCTGTTGACCTTAATGTCTGTTATTTTCACCTATAATTTCTTTTTAAACATTTCCACACACTCCACTGTCTACCAACGTTCTGAGAAACAGGTAGTCCCACCCCCAAACCCACACTATTGGTTGAGTCAGAAGCTGACATGTCAAACAAACAGAGCAATGTTTTGATAGCAATGCACTGTTTACACTCTTCAGGAGAGTCGGCCTACGAATGGCTTGCTAAAAGTTGCCTCTGCACAGTGAATTGGGACAGGACAAAGTATTTTGACATGAACACCTTAAATGGTTGCAGGGCCAAAACTGAATCGCTTCATAATAAATCGTACTTTTTTGTGTTCGTAGGTGCAACATGTTGCCATCTCCTCTTTGCTCGAGCTGATCAATCACTCTCAGTCTTTAGCGCTCGTCATTCAGGATAAAAATCAACGTTATAAGAACTCGGATGCAAACCCACTCAGCGGACAGCTGCAAATGGTTACCCTGCCTCCCATCTACCCAGCTGTTCTCAAAACTCTGGAGGATTCCACAGACTTTTACTTGGTAATACACATTATAAGTAACAGATCTATATATCTGTCTATCTGTATATATGGAAGTCCTGCATTTCAGTTAAAAGAGGCAATTGCCATTTTAGGAGAGGTATCTCCTAATTTCCTTTTATCCTGTATAGAAGGTGCATGCTTGTTAGCTGGACTATCCAGACTAGCATGATTTGAGCTAAACAAACAATGTTTATGCTACCATTATGTACAGTTTTAGTGCCAATTTGACATGCATTATTAAATCTTAATTTTGACTGTTGTAATAACACATTTTAAGGTTTCAATCTTTCTCTGTTCAAGTAGATAGGTGCTGTACTTGCATGTCTATCATCTACATACAAAATATCTGCGTTTTTGTAACGAAGATGAAGAGTGATCTTCTTTAATGTGACTGGTTATTCTCATTTCTTTTGTAGCGTGTGTCTCAGGTTTTATGGGCTCAGCTGGACACAGAGCGCAGAGAGCATCACGTATCTTGTGTGGAGCTCTTCTATCGACTTCACTGCTTGGCTCCATCTTCATCCATCTGCGAGGACATCATCTGCTTGGGTTTAGTCAGTGGAGACAAGGTATTGCATTTCTCTTATTTACTACATCTACACACACTCATAAACATTTATTGAACTGTGTATGTTTATTTGTGTTAGGTTGTGTGTCTGGAGGCGCTCCACAGGTTCTCAGTTTTGTGGCACCTGACGCGAGAGATCCAGACCAATCGCAGCACATCTCTCAGCCGCTCCTTTGACAAGTCATATACATACTTCTGATATAATTTTAATCTAATCAGTAATATTCTCCCATATTTTTGTGCCATATATACTCAAGTGTTCACTGTATCTTTCTGTTTTCTCAGGTCTTTGTTTGTGGTACTAGATAGTTTGAACAATCAGGATGGTAGTGTTAGTGCAGCAGCACAGAACTGGTTGGTGCGGGCTCTCTCTCTCAATGATGTGGTCCGTATCTTGGAACCAGTGCTGCTCTTACTATTGGACCCGAGAACACAGAGGTCACCCATACAAAGCGTCAAACAGAATCTCTCTGCTGGTACGAAATCAAAACACAGAAAAACACACATACCAGATCACTAGTGATACATATGCTTCAGTTTGGAAGTTAAAAGGAACATTGAATGCAAAATTCACTTTTACATGGTGTTTGCATATAAATGTGTCTTAGCAGTGTGTGGACCACCCTACAATGAAAAATCCCCAACAAACCTAAACAGTCTCAGTTATCAAGCCGTTTTAATTTTCTGAGTAGTATGATGTCATACGTTTTGTCCTCAGCCAGTTGTACGCTGTCTGCTTTCCGCCATTTTCTCTGTGCTCGAGCAGCTGTAGCAACAACGTCTCATAAGCAGTGCAGGTGTTTAGTAGTTGGATGTAAAAGTAAACGTATGCGTCTTGTTTTTGATGGTAACGCACCACCGAATACACAAAAAATGGAAGAGAGGGGTGGGGTGAGCAATAGCTCATTATCACTTAAAGAGACATGCACTGAAATGGGTCACTGTGAACAGAACTGTTTTTGACAAGGTAAAAAGGTGTTGTTTTAAACAACCATTGAGGAATTTTAACTAAACTATGTTGCAGACATTTCACAAAGACCCTAAAGAATCATATCAAATATCTAAAATAATCAATATAGCAATTTGCACAAATAGTGTTCAAGACTGAAAGCAATAGCAAGACTTTATTCTTGTTCTTGTTGTGGGGTCTGATTCAACTCTATATGTGATTTTAGGTAATTTAAAGGTGCTGACCTGGAGAGACAGATCCATCACAAAAAGTTCTGGAGACAACATGACTTCAAGTTGCCAAACAGAAGAAAGCCTTGTAAAGCGCATCACCATAGTAGACCGTGAAGCACTGTGGGCAGAGTTGGAAAGAGATCCAGAACTAACACCGCCAGATTCCCCAACAATATCAAGGAGTGAGAGCGAAGAGACTGAGGGAGAGGATGAAGAAGTAGAGGAAGAAGAGGAAAGTGAACACACTGAATCTGCAGACACCAGTGGTGCTCAGAACTCCACTGAAAACTCCAGCTCAAGCTCCGCCCCTTACTTACAGCGCCATGACGATGGTAGCGTAGAGGTAGAGGGTGTGGCCAACGGTCTGCATAGGGTGGATTCAGAACGCACACAGGTTTCGGATTCGCTCTCAAGTGATGAAGACGATGGGCAGTTGGAGGCCATGGCCAAGTCTCGGTTGCTTAAGCGACAGCGGGAGAAACGTGAGGCAGTGGATTCACTGTTCCGCCATGTTCTGCTCTATAAGCAGCAGTACGAGAGCAGCCGAATTCTCTATGCCTTTACTGTTTTAGAGACCATCCTTCGGACAAGTGCAGGGCCGTTTGTGGAGGCTCTCTCCAGCACTTCTCTGGACTGCAGCTCCATTGCCCATCTCAACCTCATCCAAAACCTTCTGCAGAGGCACCGTCAGGCTCAGGACGGTGGTAGCTTCTATGGGCGATTACAGACCTCAACTCCACCAAGTGGAGCTACTCCTGACCCATCCCAGCCAGCATCTTCTCCTCTCCATTCACCATCTTCTCCTTCTTCTCCACCAACTCTCCTGCTAGAGCTACTCACCTGCCTCTGCATGCGTTATCTCCGCTCTCACTATCCCTCCTATGCTAGCGTTCCCACTCGCCAACTCCAGGCCAATCGGGAGGCCCAGGTGAAAAGCGTGGAGGTGCTGACAGAGTTGATGATCCAGTTGGTGAGGGTGGCTCAGCAATCTCAAATCGGGGAAGCAAAGGGAACTAGCCTGGAGGCGGTGCGCAACCTTCTTTGGGGCTACAAAGTGCAGCAATACATCCTTCTAACGCTTTCCGCCTCAATGTATGTATGCCAGAGAGCTGATCGCCCAGATCAGCGCACATTGCCTGAAGAAGACCAAGTAGAAGACGAAGGGGAGATCTCAGAAGAGAGTCTGATCAACTTTGGCCGTGATGGGATCTGGGCTGAGCACCCACTTCAGATTGCTCTGCTGAAGCTTCTGAAGGTTCTTATTGTACTGGAGCACCACGTGTGTCCACCACACACTAAAGCACAAGATCACGATCAAAGCAATTCCAACTCACAGCGACGTGCAGAACCACCATCTTCAGCCCTGGCTCGAGAGTGGCAGACAGCTATTATGTTCCAGCAGTCCATCAAAGCAGTGCGTTATGTAGCCAGTCAGCCTATCACCGCTCAGGGCATGTTTGTGTCGGCAGCAGCACGAGCTTTGCACCCTCAATATGGCTGTGCCATGCACCCAGCCTGGGTGACTCTGCTATGTGAAGTGTTGCCGTACTTAGGACGATCACTGGCCATCATTGTATCACCCATAATTGCCCAGATTTGCAGGAACCTGGATGAGCTTGTTAAACAGCATGAGCATGATGGAACCAAAGCTTCACACAAGTAAGTAATTGGGTTACGATGATAAATCAAGAAATGATTCTGCATCAATTCTGAGGTTTTCTGAGTGCATCGCAATTCTCTCGAATTGATTCTGAGCTTAGTTTTCAACAGCAGATGGCACTGCATGCTTTAAAAAACAGCCATACTCTGCTTGCTTCCTGTTCCTTACACACTCTTGAAGTTAAAATAATCATTCAGAAAGTTTGAAAAGGTTGAAGTGAATTGTTTACAGTGGGCTCTGTTTACATTAATCTTGCGTCATAAATGCATTACATTAATTACATTAATTATCATGACGCTCCTGAGCACTCTTCTTCATGAGCATTTGAGTGTGTGTTTAAGGTGTAGATTAGGTCAGCAGCAATAGCCTTGTGGGTAGTGCATCGACAAATAGCACCATTGCGCTGTGGGCGTCCTGAGTTCAAATCCCACCTTTCTCGATCCCACCCCCTTCTCTCTCTCTCTCTCCCACTTTGCTTCCTGTCCAACTACACTGTCCCATCTAAACAAAAGCATAAAAAACGGCAAATATAAATCTTTAAAAAAAAAAAAAGAACAAGATTAGAGCGCCATCTGCTGTCAGTCCATGAATTGCGATGCATTGATTTATCGACATAAGTAATGTCTGTGGTTGTTTGCGTTTGTGTGAGAGTAGGTTATTTGATACTTTTTGCTGTTTTATTGCAACCATAGATTTAATTGTGTGCATATTTCTTTTTAGTGGCACCCTAAAGAGGGAGAACATAGCGCCTGACTATCCTCTGACACTACTGGAAGGACTGACCACTATCACACACTACTGTCTTCTAGACCACAAGAAGGTAAGACATACAAGCACCGGCTAAAGCAAATAGTAGAGGATCCTGGCATAGGCGACCTGGACATTATCCTGGGGAGCCAAATTCCTGCTGTGTCATCCATTCACACTGATAATGATTACATTTTTGAAGGTCACTAATTAACTGTCTTGCTAGTAAGTGTATAGCACTGTAGGTTTATTTGCAAAAACTATGCAATTTGGCATATCACTGTCAGTGTAAATGAATCATAAAATTCAACTTTTTCCTAAATATACATCCACTGACATACAGTTGTAGTTGCAAACAAGTCTGATCTTGCCATGGGCATCAAAAATGCCAGGATTGCCACTGAACATGTTGGTAAATAAGAAAGCTTCAAAACACTAATGTGACTTATGTTATAATACAATTGTTTTGGGTGTTTTTTTGTTTTGTTTTGTAGACGACTGCAGGATGTGATGTTCCAGACCTACGAAATGCTAGCAATGCCATTCTGGAGGAGTTTCCGCACATGATTAGCAGCATGGCCTTACTCTGGGGTGTGGTCAAGGGCTGTGACTCCATCCATGGCAGCAGAGCCTCACCCACCTCTGTATATTTTAAAGGCACAAAGGTATATCTAATGCTTGCAGTAAACAAAAACAACCATTAAAGGGGTCATCGGATGCAAACTTCACTTTTACATGTTATGTATAAACATTAATGTATGTTGGAAGTGTATGTACAAATCTACCCTATAATGATAAAAATCCATGCAGTGGTTTATAATTAATCTGTAAAAATAATATCCCCTTTTTCAAATCGAACCATTCTCAGATGCCTGTCGGCGTGGCGTCACACCCACAGAGGCCGCTCCCACAATAGTTGATTGACATGAGCGTTTTACCTCAGATCAGCTGTAAAAGTCCGACCTCCATTGTTTCGATGCCGGAGCAGGGATGTAAGTTAGACAAGAATATCTCCGATTGAGTGATTGAGGTGTTATGTTGCTGGATGTAATAATGAACATAGTGGTCATCATTTACTCCCGACATCTGAGCCGCTGAAGATGCAGTGGATTACATTTGTTTGTGAAGGGAATGCACCTCCCGATCTAGATAATGCGTCTATTTTCACGCAAATCATTTGTGATCCAGCTTCACCTACAGCAGAAGTGAGTATAAGGTTTTTTTTAAGAATCTCTGCAATCACCTTTCCCAATAGTTTCGCGGCTAAATGCGGCTAAAGTAAACAGTCTCTCAGAGCAGCAGAGAGTAGAGAGGGGCGGGGCGAGAAAAGCTCATTTGCATTTAAAGGAACAATCCCTCAGAATGGGATTATTTTTTGCAGAGCTCATTTTGACAAGGTAAAAAGGGTGTTGTTTTATACAACTATTGAGAATTTTTAACCAAAGTATATTATAGACTTTTCATTAAGACCATAAAGAATCATATAAACTTGGAAAATGGGCATCCGATGACCCCATTAAGTTTACTTAAAGATGATACTGTGTTGTTGTCTGCTTAGTGGTGCCAGTCCTGTGTTTTTGTTCTCTGTAGATCTTGAGGCAAAAGGTTCTGGAGTTCTTAATGCCGCTGACTCAACAGTTTGGGGTGCAGGTCATGGCCTCTGTGGGCGCTGTATGGAGTAGCAGGAAGAGTCGCAAAAGACGTTCCCGAAACAAGGTGAACAGTAGATATCAGAATTCAAAAATGACAATGTCATCCAATATGCCTCTGGATTTTTGTTTTTAAATTTGGTGTGTGTTTTTGTATGCATGCATAGATTTTACCAGATGCTAGTGATTCTCAAATGACACTGGTGGACCTAGTGAAGGCACTAAACACACTCCGTACAGACACCATACTGCAGCTCATCAGAGAGGTCGTGAAGAAACCCCATCAGATCAAAGGAGACCAGGTACTGCATACACACATTTACATACTGTAGCTAGGGCTGGGCGATAAAACGATAACGCTAATCATCACAATATTATTTTCCTAGAATAAGGGATATCAAGAGTTCGATAAATGTTCGATATAATGATAATTCACGAATACACAAACCATTTATCTGCTTGGCTCAAAGTTCAAATGGCATTTACTCACTGATGAGTCTCGATCACGTGTGCACTAAGCAGTGCTGTGAGATCCAGTGTGAAGCACTTGAAATTAGCGAAACACAAATAGCTCGGTGATTTAAAGTTGATTAAAGGCAGATTAAACAGTGCTGACAAATAAGAGAAACATTGAGGAAACAAGGCTCAATCTACAAATAGCCATCATTTACCATGGATTTACTGGAGTAACACTAAATGCACCATGGTATTGTGGCACAAATGTGAAATCATGTAGTTACATTTTTCCATGGTATTGAGGTGAGTCATCATGATCTAAATGTGTTCTACTATGGAGGACCAATGGCTAATTTTAATAAAACTCAGTCAGAATAATTAAACTTCACCATATAAAAAATGAGGTTGTAACCATTTTTACAGATGTTACTGTGTTTGATAATGAACATAAATTTACATCTGCATCCTAACTCGAGCTATATTATTCAATTAAAGTCAGGCAACACAAACCTGTTTCATGATTTGAAACAATATCAGACATTAGAACATGCAGAAACTAAGAAATTAATTTTTATATTAAGATGTTTATTTTGGTAAGGAAAAATGTTTGGGAAAGTGTAATGAATTAAAAAAACGTGAAGTGTTTGTCATGTTCTGACCATAACAAGTAGGTTAAAACCACAATTAATGGTCTTGTTTTTACAACTTTTAAAAACAAAAAGCCGACTTTAAAACTAAATAATAATTATCAATATTGACTGATATGAAGAATTTTAACGTGATATTTTTTTTGGGCCATATCGCCCATCCCTAACTGTAGCTTTCAAAATGGTGACATTCCATGTACAAATTTATTGTTTATGCATACAGCTAGTTATAAATACTATATCTTAGTCCTAAGAAGACACTTTCTGCATTTTTACAGTTTAAAAAAAATCTTTACAAACTTTCTAAAAGTTTTTTAAGATTTAAAAAAAAGAATCTTTACAAAAAAAAACAAAAAACCCTAAGCTCACTTCTGGCTTTATCCCCAAAGTATGGTTAAGTAGGTATACGTACACAGATGTTTAACTGTGTAAGTACATCATGTATTATCATGTTTACTCTCTTTCTCATTATCAGAAGACTACTTTAGTTGACATTCCAATGCTACAGTTCAGCTACGTCTACATTCAAAGGTAACCGTTTCAATTGACATCATTCTTATATTTTATTATATTTGCTATCATATGATGTCATTTACTTTAAAATGACCAAAGTCCAGTGAAGTGTTGCAATCCAGTTTATGCAAGTTCATGCTAGTTACTGTTCAGTGGAAGATCCACCCTCAGCTATATTGTTTTACAAGGTGAATTTTTCTAGTGCACTGTTGATGGGAAAAACTCCTATGGTATTTTTTTGCAGTCTTACCGCTCAAGCTCTTCAGGAGAACATCAATCCTCTCCTCTGTCTGCTCAGAGAATCTGTCCAGCTTAATCTCGCCCCTCCTGGACACTTCTTGCTCCTTGGGTAAATAAAATAATGAGGTCTCTATTTGAACAAACCCTAATCCTAAATATTAATCTATGATGCATAACTTCTCTTGCACCATTTGGTGCCAGTACAGCCAATGCAAATAGACCACTATGAAACCACCTAGCTGTTGGATGCAACATTTCAAGAAGAAAACTTACAGAGATTTCTTATTAATTACATAAAACAATTGTTAGATATTATTGAAAGGTAAAACATCTTATGAAACTCCAATCTTTGTTTGTTTTACTGTTGCAGCATCCTTAATGACTGTGTAAATAGACTTCCGAATATCGACAACAAGAGGGATACTAAAGAACTGCAGGTAAGACCGGTACAGTGAGACACAGCAAAACCAGTATTGTGTTGATATAGTAAGTGAAAACTGAAAGTTTAAACAGACATGTCTGGATTGCTAAGCATGAGAAAAACATTACCCGTCATATTTCTTTATCAGGCTGTTGAAGTAACTGTATTCTCAACAGGAAGTGAGCCAGCGCATACTAGAGGCGGTGGGAGCTGTGGCCGGCTCATCTCTTGAGCAGACTAGCTGGCTAAGTCGTAACCTGGAAGTGAAAGCACAGCCTCAAGTCTGTCTTCAGGGAGATGAAGATGACCATGATGGCAATGAGTTTGAAGGTAAACCTACACTGAAATACATAGACTTCCAGTATAATGCCCATTGCTGTACTGCAGACATAAACTGATAATAAAAATTTCTAGTTCTGTTGTCTACTGGAAATGGGGGCAGTTTTAAAATGGACTCTGTTTTGTTTTTCTCTCAGAGTGTGCAGGCCAGAGCAGCGCTATGGTGTCATCTTCAGCTCCATCTGTATTCAGTGTGCAAGCTCTGGTTCTGCTGGCTGAGGTAAAAGACATGAAGAAATGCACACACAGGGCTCCAGACTGCAACTGAATAGCCACATATGTTTAAGAATTTCTAGCAATATTGGAGAAAGTCTAATTGTTATTAAAGGAGCACACCACTATTTTTGAAAATAGGCTCATTTTCCAACTCTCCTCAACAATCCATTCAGCCGATCTCCAGGTCTGACAGTAGCACTTTTAGCATAGCTTAGCATAGATCATTGAATCTGATTGGACCGTTAGCATCTCACTCAAAAATGACCAAAGAGTTTAGATATTTTTCCTATTTAAAGCTTGACTCTTCTGTAGTTACATCGTGTACTAAGACTGATGGAAAATAAAAAGTTGAGATTTTCTAGGCCAATATGGCTAGGAACTATACTCTCATTCCGGCATAATAATCAAGGAACTTTGCTGTCGTACCATGGGTGCAGCAGGCGCAATGATATTACGCAGCACCTGAAAATAGGCTAACTTCCGTCAGCATAACCAACGTGATCACCTGCTTGCACAGGAAGACTATTTTCAGGTGCAGCGTAATATCATTGCTACTATTTTACTGAATTTAAGTAATGCTGATTTACAAAAATGGACAAGAATTTCTGGAGAAAATGCAAGAGGTAAACAATGTGTTCTCATTTGTGCTAATTGTTTGTAGGTTCTGGCTCCTCTTTTGGACATGGTCTATCGCAGTGATGAGAAGGAGAAAGCCGTGCCTCTTATTTCCCGTCTTATGTATTATGTTTTTCCCTATCTAAAAAATCACAGGTGAGCATGCCAAAGATGCACTCCAGTTGAAATGATACACATGTGATAGTAATAACAAATAATAACAAATAATGCTTAGGGCTTAAAGGAGAAGTCCATTTTCAGAACAAAAATTTACAGATAATTTACTCATCCCCTTGTCATCCAAGATGTTCATGTCTTTCTTTCTTCAGTCGTAAAGAAATTGTTTTTTTGAGGAAAATATTTCAGGATTTTTCTCCATATAATGGACAGGTATGGTTTCCCGAGTTTGAACTTCCAAAATGCAGTTTAAATGCGGCTTCAAACGATCCCAAATGCAGTTGTAAATGATCCCAGCCGAGAAAGAAGAGTCTTATCTAGCATAATGATCGGTTATTTTAATACAAATAATATACTTTATATACTTTTTAATGCCAAACGCTCGTCTTATCTTACTCTCCCTGGACTGTTTTTGTTCCAGTTCATGACAGTTAGGGTGTGTCAAAAAACTCTAATCGTATTTTCTCCCTCAACTTCAAAAGTCATTTCAAAATCATTCTACATCGCTGCAGAAGTGCCGACCCAGTCTTTGCAAAGTGAACATGCAAAGAAGATCAAACACCCTCAACAAAAAAGGTAAAACAGCGATATATGATGATTATTAAGTTGAGGAAGAATATGAGATGGGAGTTTTTTGACATACCCTCATTAACCAGAAAAAAAACAGTTCAGGCAGAGCAAGACAAGACGAGCGTTTGACATTAAAAAGTATAGAAATTGTATTATTTTTATGAAAGTAACCGATCGTTTCGTTAGATAAGACCCTTCTTCCTCGGCTGGGATCTTTTACAACCGCATTTGGGATCGTTTGAAGCCGCATTTAAACTGCATTTTGGAAGTTCAAACCTGTGGCACCATTTCAGTCCACTATATGGAGAAAAATGCTGAAATGTTTTCCTCAAAAAACATAATTACTTTATGACTGAAGAAAGAAAGACATGAACATCTTGGATGACAAGGGGGTGAATACATCATCTGTAAATTCTTTTTCTGGAAGTGGACTTCTCCTTTAATTCAAACGCTTTGGTCTATTTATTGTTAAATAGCAGTAGCTATATTTATAAAAATATATGTCAGTTTTTATTTTAAACTCCTACTCATTTCTCAGTTTCTATCTTTCTATTTCTCAGTGCCTATAACATGCCTAGTTTCTGTGCGGGTGCTCAGTTGTTGAGCAGTCTGAGTGGATATGCCTACACTAAGCGAGCATGGAAAAAAGAGGTGCTGGAACTATTCATGGACCCAATGTTTTTCACAATGGAATCCTTGTGTTCCTGCCAGTAAGATGGACATCTACACAACACTCTAAATTAAATTAAGTTGATAATGCCAAAATTGTAAATATTGGACAAATAATTTAGCTGGCCTATATATGCTAACAGTCAAATGCTCAGTGCTCACCAAGGCAGCATTTATTTGATCAAAAATACAGTAAAAAAAATGTATTTATTTCTACAATAGCAAAGATGAATTATTCCAGTCACATGATCTTTCAGAATTCATTTTAATATGCTGATTTGGTGCTCAGTTATTATGGGTACTCAATTATTATAAATGGTAAAAAAATAGTTTTTGCTGCAAATATTTTTTGTGGAAAGATTTTCAAAATTATTTGCTGAATAGAAATACAAAAAAACAGCATCTATTTAAAATAGCTATCTTTTAAAACATTATAAGCATCCTTACTGTCACTTTTGTTCAATATAATACATTCTTGCTGAATAAAAGTCAGTACTGTTTTTTTTTTTAATCTAACTTACCCCAATGTTTTGAATGACTGTGTATCGCAGTTTCCACAAAAATATTAAGCAGCAAAAACTGTTTTTAACATGGATAACAATGAGAGATGTTTATTGAGCACCAAATCAGCATATTCAAATCATTTCTGAAGGATCATATGACACTGAAAACTGTAGCAATGACTGCTGAAAATTCATCTTTGCCTTCACAGGAATAAATAATATTTTAAACTATATTAAAATAAAAAATACATTTAAATTGTAATAATATTTTGCAATATTACAATTCTAACTGTATTTTTGAGCAAATAAATGCAGCAAATAAACAACGTTTAATGTTATAGCCTCTAAACACATATTCTGCTTTAGTTGGAGATCCATCATAGACCATCTTCTGACTCATGAGAAGACAATGTTCAAAGACTTGATGAGTGAGTATATGTACATTCTTTTGCATTAGTTATTTGTTGTATGATGATTGTATCGACCTATATTGTGTGTTCATGTACCATATGCAGGCATGCAGAGCAGTTCTCTGAAGCTCTTCAACAGCGCCGAGCAGAAGCCCATGTTACTGAAACGACAGGCTTTTGCCATGTTTAGTGGAGAGAATGACCAGTACCACTTCTATCTGCCTCTCATACAAGGTATCACTCAGTCTGTATGGAAACCAATGTAGGTTAGTAATGTAGAATAGGAAATTATCCAGCTAAAACGTTCTTTACCTAATATATTCTAGAGCGACTAACAGAGAACCTGCGTGTGGGACAGAACCCATCAGTGTCAGCTCAGATGTTCCTCATGTTCCGTGTTCTCCTGTTGAGGATCTCACCGCAACATCTCACCTCTCTCTGGCCAATCATGGTCACTGAGCTGGTAAGAAATATGCCAGTGGTACTCTTTTCACGAAGAGTATTTGTTATTTGATTGTGTTCAAAAGCTTCATCAGGTGTTTTAGATGTTCTTTCTACTTTGGTTGAGTGCAGTTTGAATATATATTTCAGATACGCATTTTTAACCGCCTTGAGAAGACACTGCTGGACGATAAAGAAGTTTCAAAGTGAGTCTTCCTTATTAAAAAATGCTGCTAGTATATATTTTGTTACTTCATTAACAAAAAAAACATATATGCATCTTTCTGTTTCAGGAGTAAATTGCGGGGTGGCAATGACAAGAATGGTCTGCTCTTCTCTCAGGCAGAGCTAGACATGTACCTGTCAGCCTGCAAGTTCCTGGACACCGCTGTGTCGTTCCCTCCTGAGCAAATGCCTCTGTTTCAAATGTAAGACTCCAATGAGCTGTGTGTGCACATGTTTAGTACCATTTATTCTTGCCATATCAGTGATTCAAGGTAATTTTAGTTTACTTAAACTTCTTAAAGGAGAAGTCCACTTCCAAAACAAAGATTCACATAATGTACTCACCCCCTTGTCATCCAAGATGTTCATGTCTTTCTTTCTTCAGTCGTAAAG